>BSAI01000207.1:19532896-19649980 GCA_036245035.1 Adrianichthys oophorus
AGTGCACTTAATAATATTCTGCTATATTCTTAACACCTGTGTCTTGCATGCTTTCCCCTTGCTTCCCCTCATCCCTACAGCATGCCCATAGAAGAAATATGTGCATGGACATGTTAGCCTTACAGGTTGTCTACAATCTTAAAATGTCCTGTGGGCCACCTGTGTGCCATGCATAGATTTGCCAACTTTTCACCTGAAGACTCCCCGTATCCACCCGTAAGGTAAGTTATGACTAAGGCTTAATGAATGGTTGAGTTGACAGATGCCGTACCAGGATTGTCTTTGTATTTTAATGGGGAATGACTACTGAAATAGTTACACCTTGATTTAGTTTAATATGCTTTCAAACAGAAAGGCACTTGTTTGCTTGGGATGTGCATTGCCAAAAACGAGAACGGATCAGGAAGACTTTACCTCCTTTGCAACATTACACTTACTAATGACAAGCTGATGGCACCTTCATCTCCTTACTTTCAGTTTTCCTTTCATTCTTCGGTATGTTGGAAAGACAGCCAGCATTAACACTTGGGCCAACTCACAACACACTAGTTGAGTGGACCAGGGTCCATATGGCCCCAAAGTATGGGTATTTTGGTATATGTGACTGCTTTGGTGCCGTTTCTGAGAACTGGCCTGCCTTGCAGAGGTGTGCCAAGGGACTGCCCAAAAGACTCTAGACCATTATAGTGGTGGTGCTAGCACAAGTAGTGACAGATCTCCAGGCCAGTCGAGAATAATTGCCACAACTTACTGTATAAGTGTTGGCCATGCTCGGGCACTAAATGTAAAAGACTGATTGGAGCCAGGGATGTTGAAAAATCAACCCTCTGTGGCGGTGTTAGAGTCCATTTGGTGTGCATTGAGTTAGCCCTTGAGGTAAGTCAATATCTAACTTTTTTAAATTTTGTAGTCTTTCCTTAGCCACTGTTGATTGCCTGAATCAAGTACGTCAAGCATATCAAAAGCTGCAAGAGTGGGTGTGTTTGGACATGAATCAGGGCAGCAGAACTGGGGACTGGAGCTAAGGCTGTCAATCTCTTCTGCAAAAGAACCACACCAGAGTTCAATTGCAAGTGAAATGAAACTATGCTTTACAGCAGTAAGACCTTTCTTGGGGGCCCCACAGTTTAAGTGGGATTTCACACTTTCTTTTGCTACGGTCACACAAAGCGCGATTCGAGTGGCAAATTCACCTCCTCTGCCTCTGTTTAGAACAACAAATTTGCTTATGGGTGTTTGTCCAAAAATGTGTTCATAAACACGATAATCTCACTGCGAGTGGGAAGAGTTACCAAAGCTTTCCACATCATCGCAACATGGAAGAACTCACTGATTATCTCATATTCATTGCAAGGAAGACACAACTGATGTTAAGAGATGATTTATTTTTTTGAAGAGCTCTACAAGAGCATTGGTATACACAAAGTCATGCCTGATTCCATGACATCATTCAGAGGCTTTCCCATACTGTAATTCAGATGCAGGTACTGTGTCTGAATGATGACCTCTTTCCGCTGTGCTGCACTTCTGTCTCTCTGTGACGCAGTTTGACGACTTAATGTATTGTAATGACGAAATAAGTATAATAAAGTTCATAAGGAAAACGATTAGATTCTTCTCCATGCTGGGGTTGGACTCCACCCACTGATCACATCATAAGCGTATCACAGGTAACACAGGAAACATTTAAATTTCTTTTAAGCTCATAACAACATGTTTGAGCTTGAAAACAATATGGGATGCAGGCAATGTGGGAGATTTTACATCCACTGCTGATGTGACAACCTGGAAAATGCACAGCTGCATGATTAGTAAGAAATTATCAATTGTTTTGGAGTTGAGAGATCAAAAATGTTTACTAAAGAATCCATAGGCACCACAAATGCACCTCACTCAGAGTAGCATGACAGTTATAAAAAAAACTCTCATCCGGGACAGGGACAATCACTCCGTTACTTGTTTGTGTGAACTGTGTGGGTTTTTGAAAGCAGTTGACATGCTCATTTTGAGCAGAAAAGCTTCTAATTTTGTTTCAGATGAGCATTACAAAACCGAAAGATGATCTGGAAGATGTGCATCTCTCTTTTCCTGATTAGCGTTGTGGTTAGTTGCTGTGGAAGCAGTCTAAACTTTGACAAGCGAACGAAGACAAAAATCGTGGGACACACACATCTTCCAAAAATAATAAAATACCACATAAGCGGAGCACTGTGCGACTTCAGCCACGTGTTTGCCCTTTTTTCCTCCTCACTCGTCAGCTGTGAGCGGAGCGTTAGCTTCATGTAGCATCGAGCTAGCTAGCTAGCTAGCATTGGTGCAGAGCTGCAAACAGCATAAACCCTTACCAGGTTGTGGCTTTGTGAGGCTCCAAGCCAAGGTGGTTCGAAGCCGGTTCTCCTCCGGATAGTTCCTGCTTTGTTTCGTATTGAAGTAACAATTACTTGACAGATCCCATCCACGGGGTTTACTAGTCAGCTTTGTTTGTTAGGAAGAAGAAAAAGCAATTGTCCCTTTGGCGACGTCTTCGATCTTCGTGGGGCAAAACGCAAATATTTCACCTTATTGGACTCTGAGCTCAGGACAGGTTCAGCCATTCAGTCGAAATGCCTCACCTTACTATGCGCTGCAATCGAGCTTACAACGCCCCGCTGGGCTAAGATCCACCTCCGTGATCTTGTTATGTGCATTTACGAACAATAAGCACGAATTTCTGCGCAGATTATACAACTGCGGGCTTAGAACCAATAACAAGGTTCAGTGATTCGGATAGAGCCCGCCCCCTCGCGTTCTATGGTTCCGCTAGATGGGACGGCGCCACGACTCCTTCCGGACTGGCGCAGCTCGGGGTTGTCTCCTATCTGCTGTGCTTGCCTTGAGCCCAGGGGTTCACAGGCAGATCTGGACGTGGACAGGGTGACTCAGAAGCCGACGGAGTCCTCATCAGGGCGGGGGTACGACCATGAGTACTTCCCTACTTTTAAGTCAGTGCTGCACCACTGTCTGTAGTCACTGGAGCACAGAGACTATGTGGATGAATGTGGACTGTAAAGGGTTAACAAGTCTCTCACAACCATTTTGTGTGCAGGATTTGCTCTAAAATGGCGCCACCTCTCCTGCTGTTGCTGTCCTTCAAAACCCCCTTCTGCAAAGTGGGCATGTGCAAGCCGGCAAGAACCATTTCCCAAATGGAAAAAGGAAGTATAGACAAAGACAATTTTAAAAGCTACTACAAGAACAGATGAACAAGTGGTCCTAGACATCTTTGAAACTCTGAAAGCACACTTACTTCAATCTTCCTTTGTGGTGCACTGGTGGATCATCCTAATTGATTTTGCTTCAGGGAGAATTAACTATCAATTTTTTACTCAACATTCGTCAGATTATTTTAAATGTGCGATTTTCCCAACCATTGGGCACTTTTCTGAGCAAGGCAGATCATTGGAACCTTTTTTTATACGTTGTCAACAAAGAGAAAAAAATCCTTGCTGTTAAAACAGAACTGCAGATATTCTGGTTGTAGTCAAGTAATACACTCTATGCAATTGACAATGGTGTACAGGCTACAGTCAGGATCAGAGATATAGACTTTCTATAATTAATTGTGTGTGTGTGGTGGTGGGGGGTGTCCAGAAATAATTGACCCGCGTGAGTCTTTTGGGGTTATTCACACAGCAAAACAGGTGGATGTTGACAAATATGGGAGATCCACTATCGGGTTAATGAGAATGCCTGTTGCTCAATGGGTTTAAACCTCAACTATAAAAGAATTGAGGACCCCCCCTCCCACAGTCCTCGATTCAAACCCTTGCTGCATTATGCTCCTTTGCATGGACTCAAAGAATTGTGAAACAGCTCATGTTATTGTAAATGTGGCTGCATTGTGCTTCTTAAAAGTGTAGTGCTTGTATGCTCATGTGAAAAGCACTGTCTGTAAATCCATAGAATGAATGCCAGGACATATTTGAGAAGAATTTATTGGCGGCTCATTTAATGTCAAAAGGGCTAAAGTGCTATCAATTGTAATCATAATAAAAGCTGCTTTTCGAAAAGGGGAAAGATGCCAAATCAAGTTGAATTACGTACCATTTGTTAAGAGTGTCACATACTTTTTTGCAAATCAGCTTTTTAGGGTTAAACACAAGCAAGTGGTTCAGTGTTGCTGAGAGGTAGTTTGAATCTTGTCTGATATCTCCTATAGACTTGGAAAAAAAAATGTTCAAATGGTGGTAATGGTTGATATTTTACCCATTTCAGAAAAAATATTAACACTATTCTTTTCTGACACAGACAGTGTATGATAGTTGGAGTGGCATTGGGGATAATCTGCCAGATACAGATCCAGGAGTCTAGAGCCTTTCAAACTGTTACACAAGTTTCTTTTAATGACTGTGTCCCAATGGTACAAGTTGAGGTTGGGTTGCACCATCTATAAAACTTCCAATTGAGTCCCACCAGGAGTACTTCCTTATGTCCCAAACCTAATCTGCCCTGCTTCAGAACCATTTGACTCAGAAATTTGAGCAATCGGTCATGATTAAACCTTAGAAATGTGCAGGTCAGTTTGACAGAAAGTCAACACAATGATTAAGGTTGAAGAAAGCCTATAGGTCAAGGCTCAATCCTGGTCCAATATCTGGTTGTTCTCCAGCTTTCCTTTCCCCGTTTGCTGCTTATTTCCTGACTCAGAAATGAAATGTTATGATGGAATTAGCGCACCCGATCCAGCTAGGACAGAGGAGTCAAGGAAGAGGCACAGTGGTAGATCTCGAAGACCAGGATTGGGCAGCCCTTCTCTAGTTGTTATAGACATTCCCTGGGGGAACCATAAGTCACAGCAACTCTCTGAACCAATTGGTACTTTAACATCACCAATCACAAGCAGACAGACATCAGGTCCCATTTTTGAGCAATTGTTATGACCTGACAGGGAAACACAATCTTCTAGACTTTAGTATAGACACTTTCATTTGGCCTTCTTAGCTGTTGTGATGGGTATATTTATTATAAAACAGCACCAGTGGATGTTTAATGGTATTGAACATTTTTGCATTGACAATTTAATTAAAATTAAGAGTACGGTTCTGCTATGAGGGTGAAATGTGGCAAAGTAACTTATGACACCAATTGTTGGACAATACATGGTGACCTGTTGGTGCTATCGACCAATTGCCCATTTGGATGGCAACTAAAGCCACTTATGAGCATTGTGATAATTAGGTCGTTCTGTTCTGGGGCTGAAGTTTGGTGTCTATTACACTCAATGGCAAACAAAAATGGTCACATGTTTGTGATCTAGGTAAGCTATGATGTGAATCATGGGTGGGAGAAGGAATAAACACAAGATATTTTGCCAGGAATAATAAACATTAAACGAGGTAACCATGAAAAAAGAATGATATGGCAAGTGTTTATGTTCTTTGTTCTTGGGTAATGTGATAAACAGTGTAAAAAGAGCACCAAATAAAAATGATGCGCTGATCATGTTAAGTGTCACCTCTGAGGCTGGAGTTATATTCTGGCCTTCACTAATCTGGTCTGGTTCAAGTTAAAGGAATGCACTCAAAGTGAGTGTTGTGTGTAATGCAAAAAAAAAAAAAAAAACCAGAAAAAAATGCCCCTATAAATCTCCTAAAGCAAGGCTTTGCAACATAGATACTGTACACTGGGCAATTCATGTTTCAGCTCATGACTTTTCACTGTGCATGTGATTGTCGGAGAGAAGGAGTGCAAGACAGGATCTAGAGCTTGACAAATGTAGTATTTAGAAATTCACGAAACAACTTGACTTGGAAAAGAAAGCATCCTCCATAGGCAGGAGAGAAAAAAAGAATGCATCAACTGTATGAAGTAATACTGAGGACCAGACAAATGAAAAACAACATTTATGTAGTTTACTTTACCAACTAATGAAGCTGGCAGTCAGGATTACATCTTTAAAAAATGCCAGTATGTGAAAAGTGTGAGCAAAGCGGTTTCTTGCAACTCATTGCTAAAACTGAAACTCCAGTTCTGAACCTTTGAATTACATTTAGTATTTATGTGGCATTATGGTTTCCCCAAATTTTTCCCAACAGGAGCCACAAGAACACAAAAAAAAACCAACTTCACCTCCTCTTTCTATCATAAGGAGGGAGTACAAAACAAAAAGTACAAAAACACAGGAAGTTTCCACACAGTAGCTGAGACAACTACTTTACAAACAGAAATCTTTATTAATACAAATATAATACTAAAACAGATGCATGTTAAAACAAACAGACAGGACAAGCGGACAGATGCTCACCCTCTTACATCAGAAGTGGTGCCCAAAACTACTCTCTTCACCAACTCTAAAAAGGCACCCAGTGACACACGCACACACATACACACAAAATAGGCTGGATGCAAGCACAGTAAACATACAAGAGAGGAGAGAAGAGGTGTTACTGCCCGGCTTGCGCCAGAGGGGTTAAGCACCTGAAACAGAGACACACAACATATAGACACCCTAAAATACCACAATTGCAATGTGTATGAAAATGCTTGATCACACAAGAGCCCACATACAACTCTCCCTGGCGCTTAACTCTCCGTTCCCAGGCTCAGCACAAAGAGCTCCAACACCCGTTGGCCACGTCACATACCAGCAGCTGCCAACGTCCTTCTGTCGTCCAATTTGGATGAAATGCCGCACGCACTGGGTTTGCAGGTGATACATAAGATGCTTACCCATTCTGCACTCTGATTGTCTAATTTCCTAATTTGTAAAAGTCAAGCTACAAGCACAGATCAATGAACAAGCACGAGAGAAACATGCACTTATCATGTGAACATTACTAATGGGCCCCTTGTGCAGTGCACAGAATTTTCCAGACAGTTGAGTTATTGAAAAATATGTACAATGTGTGTGCATCTCACCGTCTTTACTATTACTTTATCCTTGCGTGTTAATTGTTTGCTATGACCCTTTCAAAAAATGTACATGAAAATTTGCTCTTTAGAGTTAAATATATCTGAACTTTGGTCAAAATTTGTGTGACATCAGCCAGTCAGGAACTAGCCTTTGGTTTTGACCATTGACTGCATATGAGAACTGGACTAAGTAACCCCTCCCCCTTGCTTTCCAAAAAGAAAATACTCGCTGGTCCCAAAACCCAAAGTCCCATGGACTTTTTTTGAGAAATAAGTATCACTCATTATATTTTTCAGAATCAACATTCTTGCTTTGCTACCTTTTTTTATGTTCTCGCTAATGCAATTTTTTTTCCATGATATTTTTTCAATTATGGAAGTTATTCAAGTTAGAAACTGACCAATCAGATGCCAAAAAAAAGTATGTTGTCTTGCATCTAAGATTCTAAGCATTTGATAGATTTTCCTGAATCCGCTTTCAAGTGGTAGAGGTGTGGCCTTCTGACTAACTCACTTTTGATTTGCGAGAGTAGCAGCCATAGAAATGCTGACTTAGACCGACTTGGACCAATCACAGCTTACTGATGATTTCTGGTTCCAAAATGGCACCTGAGTCAACTTCATTTTGTTGGAACCAGAAGCAAGTCAGTTAATATGGTATATGTCACACTCACTCGGTCCATTTCTCAGTCAATGGTTGTAACATGTTGAGAATGTGATCAGCTGGTAAAGTCCAAACCAACATGGAGGAGATTGCAGATTGAGGACACCAAGTCATCAAAAAGTGTTAATTTGTTCTCAATCTGATGCAGCTCCTGTGGTGGATGGTGAAATTCACTGTACTGGGAGCAACTTTGTGAACTCAGATGTTAAGACTTTCTTGTCAGTGTATTGCAGAGCTCTCCAATATTAAATAAAACCCAAGCCACTTTCTCAACATCATCTTTGTTTTCCACAATGTAGCAATGAACCCATAAAAGAAAGGCTAGCATTAGCACCTCTCACATGCAAGTTTGTTCATAAACCCAGCAGTTCATAAACCCAGCGTCCCTGTAGAAACTCTCACACGCAAGTTTCAATCACGAGTGCTGGGTTTATGAACACACTTTTGGACAAGTGTGTTGATGTTTCTATCCCTAAAATATTTCTATCCATCAATCCTTTTTCTCCTGGTTTTCTGCAGCAAGGTCAGGGAGCAGCAGTCCTGAAAAAAACACCCACTTTCCTCTCCCCAGCCAAGGGGAGCTGAACCAGATGTCTGTAGCCTACTCAGCTGGGTTCTCTCTATGTGAAGGAACAGTGGGTCTACTCAATTCTCCCCATGAGTAACTGAGCTCCTCATTCTATACCCTGCAGAGGAAACTTAATTTGATTCACATTTAGGATTACATACTTCTGATCATGATCCAGAGCTCATGATCATAGGTGAGCGTCGGAACAAACAATTACTAAATAAAAGCTTTGTTTTCTGAACCAGATCCCTTTTCGCCCTGACAGACTGGTACAATGATCCCATGACAGGGGACACTGCACCAATCTGCCTGTCAATCTCACACTTCAGTCTTATCTCACTCATTAACATCACTCCAAAATACTTAAACTTTTCCACTTGCAAAAGGAGCTCTTTCCCCACCCAGAGAGATTGCAAGAAAACACTTTCTCCACCAAGAAAGAACAAATTACTGTTCGTCAGTTGAGAACCATGGCCTCAGATTTGACAGGCCGACTGTAATTCCAGCTGCTTTACACTTGACTGCAAACAACCCCAATGCAGGTCTTGGCTTGATGAAGCCATTAAGGACATCATCTGCCAAAGGCAGGGATGAAATCATTTGGTCCACAACCCCTTGGCTGTGCCTAGACATTTTGTCCATGGAGAACCAATGAAGAGAGTCGGAGTCCAACATGCACTAGGAACAAATCAAAATAATTCTGCCTTCCACATTTGACTGTATATGAGAACTGGACTGAGTTACCCCCCACCCAATTTTGTGTTCCAAATAGGAAGTATCTGGTGGTTCCAAGAAGACGAAATCCTATAGACTTCTACTGAGAAATAATCAGCTGTCACGCAGACATTATCTTTGTCAGAATAATCATTCTTGCTCTGCTACCATATATGTTCTAGCTAATCCTATTTGTTTTTGTTTTTTTTTTCTGTAGTGCAAGTTACACATATGTACACCATTACATGGCACGCACAGACCTGTTCACAGCTGATTCCCTCCACCTGTGCCTGCTACTATATATCTCTCCCTCTACCCTTTTCATTCTCTGCTGAATCGTTGCACTACAGACTTCCAGAGAAACCTCCAGCAGTGCTCATACTCAGCTCGCCTGCCTGCCTGTCTGCTCCGTCAGCTCAGCTTGCATGGCCCTGCCTTTCTCCTGCTCAAATTCCTCCTAAGCCTCGTAAGTCCCCGCACCTTCTCCTGTCGCCTCTACCTGGAGCCACGCCTTCCTTGACGTATAGAGGATTCCTCTCCTCCTCTTTCCTACAAGTCATCACACCTCACCTCAATCTGCCGTCGCTCTCCAAGGCCTGGGAAAGAACATCTAAGTGAAAGTCTTAAATAAACCTGGTTTACTTCTACTCCAGAGTTGGTCATATTTTGGGTCCCTGAAACACATCGTGACATTTACACTATCTATAGAAGATTTCGTGCCACACATCATTCCGACCGGCACCTACATGTGCAAATGGACATGAATACATGAAATTGAACAAACAAAGAAACAAATTAAGCATCTGGCCGTGTTAAAATATATAGAAAGGAATGAGCAGGTAAACTGAATGGCTGTGAGCGTCGTGATGTGTAATTGATCACATTGAATTCCCCAGTGAGAAGAGGAAGGAATCCCCCCAGAGCCTGCAGACAGACCCCCTCCCCCCACCACCACCACGCGCCAAGGCAACAGAAAGCCCCCAGAGCAAGAACTGAGGGACCCACCCCTCCCCCAGGTGACCAAGGCCCAGACCCATGTATTGACGACCCGAGACTCATGCCAGCACCCAGACAAGAAATACGCCAACGCCGAGCAATCTTGAGCACCACCCCCAGAGGTGAGCCAGAGCCACCTACGACCATCCCACTCTGCACCCTTGTCAGCCTGCCTGCCAGCCCCACCAAGACCGACGGCCAAAGAGGCTGAGACCGGCCACCACAATGAAAGACAGTGTAAGGATTCTGTGGTTTGGTTTGGGTTTTGTCAGATGTGTTGTGATTTTTGATCATATTCTGTTTTTTTTATTGTTCCTCAGTCACACCAGTTTCAGGTTCATGATCCACAGCTGTCTTCATTTCTGTTAATTACCCTCAGCCTATTTAAGTGTCTGGTTTTTAGTTTATCCATGTCAGGCCATCTGTTTTACCACCTTTTTATTTTGCCATGGTTTTGTCATGGTTTAGTTTATTTATTAAATGTTTTACTTTACTGCCACCTTAGTCTCCCACATTTTGGGTCCTACACCACCAGTCCCCCCTGACAGATGGGGCCCCTGACAGAGCCCAGGGACAGCAAACGAGAGGACAGGGCTCCAGTTGCTATAAGCAATGATGGAAAAAATGGGATAGCCTGGTGCCCCCTATGTAGGGAACCTTGCCCACCTGGATCAATTACTTCTTACTGATGTCGTCTGGCTCCCACATGGTGACATCCATATTGTAAAAAAATGTCGAACTGAATTGGCTTCATTTTGTTGGAGCCTGAAGTAAGCCATTTTCCATGGGTGACCTTACACTTACACAGTCCAGTTCTCATTTACAGTGGCGGACTTACCATTAGGCAAAGGTAGGCGATTGCCTGGAGCCCCCAACAATCTGTGGGCCCAGAGCTAAACACTTACTAAAAGTGTCTGAAATAAGTATTATGCCCATCATGATTTAACTCTGCCATAAAAACACCCCAAATCACTGATATGTCATAAGACTTACCATATGAAAGTGTTTCGTCCTCCCTGTCCCTCTGCAGCAATGGTATATTTCAGTGATCAGCAAGCCCATTTGGGTTGTTCTTTTTTCTGACTTCGTTGACAAAAAAAGAAGGCTTTAGACGAGTGGACATAATTGGGGGTGGTTTTGGGATTGTTTGCCAACTTGTAGTTCCTTTTTGAAACATTTCAACCAGGAAGATGCTGTTGGGGGTTCCACAAATGCAATTTATAAGTTTAATTCTTATCATTTTTATTCTGAAAATTGCTATATTTTGCATATTTCCTGTTCAATTTCAGCGCGAGGCAGTGAGCTCTGCTGCACAGAGATTACGCAATCGAATGTGAAGTGGGTTTGATTGTTCCTTTAGTTTACTCAGCATATGTTAATGATACAATACTTTATTCATTTTGTTATATTCTTGACATTATTATTACATGTCCTCATTTTCTATTTGATTGATATTGTGCGTCACGTTTGTCTGTTGTTTATTTAGTGTTCAGATCTGACGTGAAGCTGCGCTGAAAAGACAGAATGAGAAAGGCAGAAAAACAACTTAGCTTTTTGGGATATTAATATAAAAATATATATTAAATATTCATATATTATATTTTAAAAAGTGCTGGAAGACTGACAAAATAGTAAAAAAAAACAAAAAAACAGATCAGATGAAATTAAAAATAGAAAGAAAGGTTAAGTGGTTTGAGGTTTCCAGAAACTGCTGATCTACTGGGATTTTCATGCAAAACCATTTCTTGTGTTTACAGAGAATGGTCCAAACAAGAGAAAATATCCAGTAAACAGTCGAATGGAAATGCCTTGTTGATGATGCCAGAGGTCATAAGAGAACGGACAGACTGGTTCTAACTGATAGAAAGGCAACAGTAACTCAAATAGCCAATCATTGCAACCGAGATCTGCAGAAGAGCATCTCTGAACACCCAACACATCAATCCTTGAGGCTGATGGGTTACAGCAGCAGTAGAACACATCGGATGACACTCCTGTCAGCTAAGAACAGGAAACTGAGGCTATAACTTTCACAGGCTCAGCAAAATTGGAAGTTGTCTGATCTGATGCGTCGGAATTTCTGCTGCAACATTCGGATGGGTTAGAATCATGCGTCTACTACAAGAAAGCATGAATCCGTCATGCCTTGTATCAACCTTTCAGGCTGGTGGTGGTGGTGTAATGGTGTGTGTGTGGGGGGGGGGGGGGGGGGGGGGGGGGGGGGGGCATTATTGTTACTGACCATATCAATCTCTTAATGATGACATTGTACCCATCTTGTGATGCTACTTCCTGCAGGATAGGGCACCATGTCATGAAGCTGGAATTATCTCAAACTGGTTGCTGGAACATGACAATGAGTTCATTGTACTCAAATGGTCTCCACAGTCACCAGATCTCATCTCAATAGAGCACCTTTAGGATGTAATGTGTTGGCAATTTACATCTTGGATGTGCAGCTTGCAAATCTACAGCAACTGCGTGATGTTGTCATATCAATATGGACCAAACTGAGGAATGTGTCCAGTACCTTGTTGAATCAGTGCCGCAAAGGATCAAGGCAGTTCTGAAGGCAAAAGGGAGTCAATCTGGTACCGACAAGGTAAAGTGGCCTATAAGTGTAAGTTTTTGTTACACAAAAGTAGTGGTTTATCAAACAAATGTAGCAAAAATAATAATTTCATGTTTTCTGGAAAGCTGTTTGTGTTAACAATGTAGTTTGTTTGCTGCTTTTGGTGTTGAAGTTTGCTATCCTAATTTTGCAAAGCCCCCACTGGGATTTGCTATTGATAATTGATCAGCTGTAGAAGCAGTCCAATTCTTTTCTTTTAGTGTCTTATTTTTCTGTGTTTTTAACTCACCACACTAGGCTTGAACTCCTGACATTGCACTGTATTGTATTTAATGAGCTCTTTTGCTGCATCACTGTTTGCCTTGTTGATAATTGCTGTAAATGCTGGTAAACTGTATTTCCAGATGGCATAAGGTTGTCTTGAAGTCACTCTTTTCACATTTTATGTATTGAGTTGTGTTATGTGGTTATTTGATCGCCCTGTTTTGTATAACATGATGCAGAAACATTCTGGGGGAATTGCATAGTCTGAAATGAAATACAGTTCTCTAACTTTTATGACTCTGCCCGTTATCTTAGCACTGTACTGAGGACATGGCGCAGGACACAGCAAGAGGTCCTGTTGTGTCCTGCGCTTGTGTGTAATTTAATCTCAGGATACAAATCCAGATGTTTTGTGACAGTTTCTGTGATTTGTCAAGAGAATATTGGGGAGAAAACAGCATCATGAAGTGTAAGGAACACACCAGACCGGTCAGAGAGGGGTTGTGAAGAAAATTGAAACAGGGTTGCCTATAAAAATTTCCCAAGCTATGAACATCCCACAAATCACTGTTTGGCCAAACAAGGAGAGCACTGATCAGAGATGCAGCCAGGAGGCCCATTGTGACTCTAGAACTGCAGAGACCTACAGCTCAGGTGGAGGAATCTGTCCATAGAACAACCATCAGTTGTGAACTGCACAATTCTGGACTTTATGGAAGAGTGGCAAGAAGAAAGCCATTGTTAAAAGCTAATGACCATTATTTCTGTACAAGGTGACCCAACACTCATCAGTGCATAGGACAGTAGTGCTGCATTGTCCAGGTCACATGGTCTTGTGTCCACTTCACTTTCACATCTGTGTCAGTGGAGTCACTTGCAACGGTCGTCTGGTTTTCAAGTCAAAGTGGTGAAATCTGTTGTGAGCGGTTTGCCTGTAAACCCTAGTACGCTCACATCTGGTAAACGGGCCTGCAGCTGTGTGGCGTTTGCTAAAGCATGTCTGAGATCACAGGTCCTTTAGTACTGGTCATGGTTGCAGTCTGTCAGTCGTGGGACTCCACTCCTGTGTCTGTCACATACTCTGCCCTTAGTTCTGTGTCTTGATTTAAGTCTGCGGATGACACTAATGCTGCGTTCCCACCAAATCCGAGTCACTGATTGGTCACAGTGCGGCGTTGGAATTAGGGATGAAAAAATTCAGCTGGTTGAACGAACTTTCAGCACGAGGTCAATGAACACCCGATTTGTACGTAGACCCTGTTGTTGGACTTAAAAACTTGCGTAGCGATGCACAATCACGAGCGTTGAACGTGGAAGCCCGAAATTCTGGTCAACGCAGGTTTCCATAGGCTTTTCATTGAAAGTGGCTGCTTAAACATGAGTCAATGCAGTCAGTATGTAAGCACCTTGTGATACACCATGTTCACCTGCAACATTTGACTGCCTGCTACCAACCTGAAGGCAGGCTATGGCTAGGTGGCGCTGCTCGCCTGTTGTTGTGTGTTCATGCTTGTTTGGATGACTTACTGGCAAAATCAGCTTTTTATACCTGCAGAATGTTGAAATTGATGCCACATTGAAAATGTTTTTCTTTTAAAACCTTTTGGTTTTGACCCCATATAAGTAAGACACTCTGTACACGGTGAGATCATATATGTGTCTATCAGCCCAAAACAATTGCCTCCTCATCTAAAAAATCTGTGAAATGAAACAAACACTGTGCGAATGGCATCCACTGAGATTTTCACAATATCTTTAGCTTATTGTGAATATTAGTGTAATTTTAAGGTAGGCTGTATATGCCTATACACATTGACAAGTACAAACACTTTATTTTTCTACTAATTATAATTCCAAAACCTCCTTCATCCCTGTTTTGTGACACCATCTTTTTATTTTTTTTTTGGCTTTTGCCACCACATCCCCACATTCCAAAGCCTCATCTCTCCATAAACTTTTACAGTACCTTAAATAACCACTGGATCTGGTTTTAAATGGAAGCATCTTGACTATTGTGTCAAATGGTTTTAACTTTATCATTAAAATAAACAAATGCACAGTCCATTTTAAATTAAATGTTCATTGTTATTGTTGTATATTTTATTCATAAACAGGAAATACATTCAATTCTTTAAATCAACTTTCTGTTTGATTAGAGCTACAATGTTTGCATAATGAGGTGCTGCTTTTTTATTTTATAAATATTGTTAATTTTTTATGTAAGTCACTCCATCCAATAGAAAACTATTAGAGATGCAGCAAAGATCGTTCATGTTGCAGAGGATCCACTTCTCCTGACCTTCTGGAAGAATGTTGGCATAATGCTGTCATCTGCTGGACAACCATGAAAAGTGGGAAGTTTGAAGAATTTTCTTTTTTATGAAAAAATGTTGCGCTTTTGAAACACTGCAAAAATGTGTATAACTGTAAAAAGTAGCAATCTAAAAATATTTATCACATTTGTTTTTTCTTTTTGTTTTTAAAGAATAACTAAAGTTGATAGCTAAAGAAGCCATGCAAACATGATAACAACAGATGCACATGCCCCCAAAATTTTTACAAAAACACTTTTGGTTTAGTGTGTGGAGGAGCAAATGTGTACACTTTGAAAAAAGACAGTTTGACACATTGAACCCTTTGAGTGTACAGTGTTTTACAGTTTATAAGAACAATTCAAAATGTTCAATCCTTGCAAACCTCAGTCAAAGCAACGCAGAAATGCAACCCAAGTATATTTGTAGTTCTCAAGATTTGTTGTGGAAATAATCTATTTAAAAAAAATAATCAAAGATCTATTAATTTAAATAATACTTTTATTTTGAATTCAAACACATGTAAGAAAAAAATTCAAAGGATGGATGGAAATGTTTAAATAAAAATGCATATCTCTAATATGAACAAGTAACAACAATCCAAAGTTTGTGCTCAGTAACTTATTAAAAAATACTCTTCTCTTTTCTCAAAGGGTTACCCTTCAGGGTAATAGCTGCAAACATCCCTGATCACATGTAATACCACATTTTTAAAGAGAGTTTCATCATGCTTAACTCACAATTTGATGATTCAAGCTATAACAATTTCATGTCAATCTCAATTTCTTAATCTTTTCCTTAGAGCACATTTCTGTCATGAGTTGCCCCTCGGTTTTGTTTGGATTGTGGTTTTCTTCTGTTTTGTTCTTGCAGGTTGGTTGTTACTTCTCCTGTACGTCCACTCCTCTCGTTTCTCCCTGAAATTTATGGTATGCAGGTCAACGTATGTATGTATGGACAACGCTTTGCAGAAGCGTTTGGTTGATCGACATAGTGAGGGTTTGGAGGAAAGGAACAAACTCAACAAATGTATTACCTAAGATATTTACAGCTTCAAGTTTATAGGAAGTTTACAGAGAAATGATCTGAATAATTTACATGTGGTTCATTCTCATTTTAGGAACAAATGTTACCATAGCTGTAATTTAAATGTAAACACCAAAGGTTACCTAGCAACATAGTCACATGTCCTTATAAAAGACACCTCTAGGGTTTCAGAAGTCAGTTGCAACTTGCTGAGCTGAAGGAAAGAAGCAATTTTGTACGTTCGCAGCAATAATAAAGAACATGTCTGCCAAGGATTTTCCAAATCATTTTGGTATGTGAATAACCTGCAGTGACCTTTGGTGGCACCCTTGGGTCATAGCAACAGAAATGTTGGATTTGTTCAGAGATGATTACTCTTTCTATCTTTGTTTTAGTCATTCCCTTTTGGTTGTTTCTACTGAAATAAACTACAGTCATTTGGTTAATAAAGTATACCTAAAGAAAATGTGACTACCGCAGTATTTCATGTGTATTTTGCAAGAATGGCCAAAGTTTACAGAAACGTTTGGTTGATAGGCATAGTGAGGGCTTGAAGGACGGTAACATACTCAACAAATGTATGAACTAGAATAAGAAGAGGAATTTTCCTATTAACAACTTCAAGTTTATAGAAAGTTCACTGAGAATTAATATGAATAATTTACATGTAGTTCATGCTCATTTTGAAAAAACAAATTTTACTGAGAGATGTATAGCAGGAGTAATTTAAATGTAAACACCAAAAAAAGGTTACCTAGCAACACAGTCACATGACCTTAGACAGAGACCTCCAGTGTTTAAGAAGTCCGTTGTATGTGGCTGAACTTAGAGGAGGAATACATTTATACGTTAGCAGCAATGATAGAGAACATGTCTGCCAAGAAATTTCTGAATCATTCTGGAATGTGAATGACCTGCAGTGACCTTTGGTGACACCTTTAGGTCATTACAAAGGACAATTTTGGATTTCTTCATGGATGAATATTTGCTTTATTTTCTATCGTACTCTTTCGTTAGATTGTATATTCCAAATTTGTTCGTCAGCAAATTGCAAAACAATAAAATAATTCTTTATCAGCACAGCCTTAAAGACCCACTCCAATGAAATCACAATTTATGTGAGAACCTCTGTAAAGAAAATTAAGATTAAAACAGAATTTCTGAGTATTTCTTTATTCAAATAGCTTTGAATCAGAAGTAAACATAAAATTGCATTTAATAAATTTGTAGCTGTGACATAAAAGTTACAATCCATTGGAGTTGTGGGAGGTTGTTAGCCAGCAGGAGAGTATGTAAGCAAAGGGATGACGGGAAGTGAGGCTAGACTTTCAATGCACCAATAGTCCCACCCACAACTCAGAGGTGAATTTCTGATGAGCTGCTGCTGCTCTGCAGACACTCTATCCTAGAAAATCACACAGGATTTTGACTTTGGCTAAAAAACAGAATAAATATAATTTAAAGACATTGGAAACCCTTTTGAAGTAGATCAAAAAATGATCATAGGGAGACTTTAAATCCTAGCATTTGTCTGCCGTGAAAGCACATTTCTATCTTGGTTTTTATTTTAGTTGCTATCAAAATGTAAATGCATTAAGTCTTTTTTCTTTCATTTATTGTCTAATTTCATTGAAAAGCTTCTATTTTGATAGTATTTGTTAACAAATGTGTTCTTTTTCTCAAAGATGAGGAGGAAACCTGCAGCAGCTCATCAAAGCAATGTGCAGCATCTTCAGAGGATGGCAGAAATCCTCAGGTCAAGAGGAATGCCAGTCCTGAGAAAGAAGAAGAGCCACAAACAAGCCAACTGTGTGCACCAACTGAGCCTGCAGTGCCCAGCACTAGCTCACAGGAGCACACAGACTTCCAAGGAAGAAAGAGGAAGAGAAAAGAACATCTGGGAGAAGATTCCAATGTGGAAAAGAGGATGAAACTTCTTCCTAATTCTTACAGAGAAGCAATGGACTCCCTGGGTATCAGAATTAAAAGTAGGTTAATCAGATAACTGGTGTTTACATCCAAACTGCAGATGAGTTTTTAGAGTTACATGTAAAAATATACAAAATGATTTTGTTTGATTCCACTTTAAATACATTTTCTGGAACATTTCAGTTATTTTCTGGGTTAGAAACTGTTTTGTAGAAGAAAACTGATTTCTTACATTTGCACTGTTCACTGAATCTTCTTGTGTTTCTGTGATGTTTTGTTTTTTATCAACAGAAAGGCGACTCAGAAGGCGTCTTAAGGCCATAAATCTGAGAGAATGTATTTTAAAGAAAAACTTTAATCTTGCTGTTATTGCAGCAAAGGATAAGCTAGTAAAGCAAGAAGAAAGTGTTCGAGAACTCAACGTTCTGAGAAAAGGCTTAGGCGAAATCTGTCCCTGTGACAGAAATCTCGTATGTTTTCTTAAATGGTCCTTTGCCGTTGCCGTTCTTGAAGCGAGAAAAAAGAAAATGTTCAAGGAGACGTCTTCCTAGAAGAAGCCTCTCAATCAGAATATGTTCCTGCGACATTGATCTAACATGTTTTTTATAATGAAATTTTGTTTGTGTTGTTCTTGCAGTAAAAAATAAATGATATAAAAGCAAATTTACTGCCCCTGTGATAATGTTTGTGTGAGTGTTTTAAGTTGAATTTGGTACCTAGGAGACCATCCTAGCAACGAAAATATTTTACCTTAAGACTGAAATGAGGAAAGGAGGGGTACTTCCAGACACTCTCTAGCCGTCAGAAGCAACCACACAAATGCAGTCAAGCTTGTTCCCACTGTGGACACTCCTGTACTTCTGGGATGACTTGTAGTTCTGAAGCTCAAACAAAAACTCACAAAGTTCTCCATCTGTCCATCCATCCATAGAACCTGCTGAGTCTCTTTTAGGGTCACAGGACTTTTGCGGGGTCACACACAAAACCACCTATAGGGACAATTTAGAATCTTCAATGAACCTATGAAACATCTTCTTGGACTGAAACTAGAGTTCCCGGCAGTGCTTCAAGTGGACAACAAGAAGTGGTGGTACTTTATTTTATTGAAATCAAAACATAAAATTGAGAGAATCTTGAATGTAAAATTTGATCAATAAAAAGAAATCCTTTTTTTTATGGGTCATAATATGAAATAGAAAAGAGGGAGCTCAGGTCAAGTCTATACATAAATGTAGTCATACATCGACTGTGTACATACAATTATTTTAAATGGGTGAACAATTACAACATGGATTTTCATTTGAAGAATAAGCAAACGTGAACTAATAACAGTGTAACAAAAACTAACATTTTCTTGAAATGGAAAAACTAAGTGATGCTGTAATTATTTTAAATGTGCTGATCAAAAGAATGTTAACATTTTTACATCTAATAATATAACAATAAAACTGGTTTACGTTTACTTTTGTTAAACTTGTTTAAGCATACACAGAACATTCAAGGCAAACTAATTTCTTCTGTCCTGTAAAAGATTCTAAATATATGAAAAATGAAACAAACCATGCCAAATAAAAAATAGCAAATACAATAACAAACATGGTTCTAGGTCTTTCTTTTTAGAAAAGGCTCCAACAGGTGGTTTTTTTTTTGCACTTTGGAATTCACAAGTTAACTTTTAAAGGAAACAATTGAACACATAACCACATAAACAAATCTTGTTTATTTTTCATCAGTGATTCAATATTTGCAGAAAGAGTTATAAAATACACAGATTTCCTTCATTGAGCTCCAGCCGTTTCTGATCAGCATCACTTTGAAATATAAGAACTCTCAGGACACCGTTTCCCACAGTACATTGATTTGTAGTCTACCAGTTGCGATCGTCTAAGCATAGGGCCTTGCACCCACCTCTTTCTCCTGGTTTTTTTATTCTGATTGACATGTGAGTCTGGAGCAAAAAACTAACTAGCATACATCGCGCACCAGTTGATCTGCGCAGCGCTGCGTCCAACACTATGGAAGCGAATGTGACTCATATTTCAAAATAAAAGTCAACAGTGGAAATGCTTTTTCATTTTCATAATATAGCTGCGTCAGGTGACTCATTAAAATAAACAACTCAATTCTCCAAACGGCTATTTCTTCTTCAACACAGCTCATTTCTGTAACTTAATTAAAATGATTAAGAAAATGGCATTTGACATTTATATTTCAAAAAGTTATTTTGTAAATTTGTATAAAAATTCATTCATTCATTCATTTTCCAAACCGCTTTTTCCCTTTCGGGGTCACGGGGTTGCCGGAGCCTAACCCGGCTACTCATGGGCGAAGGCAGGGGATACCCCTGGACTGGTCGCCAGTCTGTCGCAGGGGTGTATAAAAATGAAATAAGAAATAACAAATTAGAAAATTAAAATGGATTAACAGAAATTCTTTTTCATTTTCAAAATGTAACTGCATTACTTGTCTTTTTTAAATAAAATGAAAAATCAATCCTCCAAACTGCGTTTTCATTTTCTACTTCAATACCGCTCATTCTGTGACACAGTTAAAGTAACAAAGCCAATGAAGATTGTTTTTTTGTTTTCAAATCTCACAGCGTAAAATGTGTCTCAAAATTCAATTTCACTTTGGTATTTCCAAGGGGCGCACCACAATGATGTCAGTGCTCCTTCTTCTTCTGTTCCGAGTGTCACTAAGTCGTAAAGTGAAAGCTGCATAGGCTCACCCCGTTCCGACATCGGGGCACTAAAAACTTTTGCGTGGTTACAGAGATATATATTGTTGCTAAGCTTGAGTGTAAAAGTTCTCCATGTGTTATCCTGCAGTCTTTTTTAATCGATGTTTAAAGTCGGTACAATTTCCTTTACTAGCGCATGTTAATGTATGCGCTACGGTTTGGGTCACGTGTAAGCTGCTGGTCCAATAGGAGAGCAGCATTTTCCAATATGGCGGCTGCCGTGACAATTTGTAAGCAGGAGGAAAAGACTCTGAAACGTAAAATAAAGCTATATCAAAGGTGCTACATGCACATTTTGTCTATCAAAGGAGAAATAATTCAGGATTTTACGACCAAGTGACAGACAGGAAACATTAATAAACTGCGTTGAATGGCTGCTTTGTTTGAGTGGTGAGTCCAAGACAACTGCTGAGAAACGAACCAGCACTGCATTACAATGGACTTCAAGAATGTTCCAGAAGACGCTGGTTTTCATCCAACGTGTTGCAGAGGATTTATCCATTAAAAGCTGCTAGGATATGTTTAAGAAACGTAAAAGACAACGTCCAGGTCTCCATGGAGCATAAAGAGGCGAGTCTGAGCCCCAAGCTTCTCAGAATCAACAATTGAAAAACTCCCAGAAAGAAACTCCAGTCATGAACGGGTTCATCTGTTGTTTCCTCTGGTCCGGTCCTGCCTGTCCTGTCCATCAGATGCTAATAAGAGGATAAATACATCACTGTGTCCAGCAAACGCATGAAGGATCATCTTCACAGAGCTCATCAGCAGGTATGTGGGAAATCCCCTGTCTCTCAGTCTCTCTCACAGGCACGACTGAAGCAGCAACACGAGCTTCCTTCCGGTGCTTCCTGAGAGACCTCCACTGTCCCGTTCCGGCACTGGAGTTCCTCATCAGGATCCCCCTCCCTCTTTGGAGCCCATGCAGCTGGGATTAGGCCGTCTCTCCCCTGCAGAGCGTCGGCGGCGTATGGCAGAGAGACTGTGTTTATATCGTGGACAGTCTGGGCATTTTGTTTGCCATTGCCCGGAAAATGTGCAAGGGCTCACCAGCAAGGAGGGAACTGGCGAGCCGTACCTCCATATTTTCACCACCCTCAAGACCATCTACCTGTCAGGATTCACCAAGATACTCCCTCCTCCGACCCACAGAGGGAACACTCACCAGAGTATTGAGTGCCAGTCAGTTTACACTGCTTCCGGTCCATGGTTCATCCAGGTGTCTCTTGTTATGTCATCAAGCACTGTCCTTAAAAGCTTCGCTGTATTTACACATCCTTGCGTAGTCTTGTATCTGCTTCCATGCGTTACAGCCTAAGCGTTTGTTGTTTTCCTGCCTTGTTGCCGACCTTTGCCTGTTTCCTCGCCTCCTGCATTCTCCTGTGTTCCGACCCTGCTTGTTTCCCTCGTCCGTTTGCTCTGCCAGTGCACTTCTACCCTTGCCTGTGTTTTGACCATGATATGTCTGTCTTGCTCCTGCCGTCAATCATTAAAACTGTTGCTTATGGATCCACACGCGTCCGCACCTCCCTTACACTACCAAGATTACGGTAACTCACACAGGAGTTCAAGGAGCAGCTTGAGACTTTGATTGGTTCTGATGGGGGGACTTAAATTTTCACGAGGTGGTAAGCAGACTAAAGATTCCTGTTGAGCCCTTGTCATCTGCTTTACACATCCAGGCTATAAATGGTTCCGTCATTCACAAGGTTACTGCACTCACTGTTAACATTAATGTAATCTGTCTTGTAACCATACGGAACTTATGAGATTTTTCATTGTGGACTCTCTAAGACCACAGGTCATGTTAGGGTTTCCGTGGTTGTGCAGACATACACCACATATTGAATGGTCCTCTGGACGTGTGTTCACCTGGAGCCTCTTTTGTCTGTTTAACTGTTTAACTTCTGCTGCTGTTCACACCTCTGTTAAACCCCAGTCTCCTGAACCCCTGGATCTCAGCAAAGTCTCTCCTGTCCACCATGATCTTGATGTTGTGTTCAGCAAGGAACGGGCTAAGTCTCTACCGTCCCTATGACTATCCCATAGAACTCCTACCAGGGACACAACCACCTAAAGAACATATTTACCCCCTGTCTCCCCCTGAGCAGAGAGCCATGGAGGAGTATATACAGGAGGGCCTTCAGGCCGGTCTCATCCATCTCTCGTCCTCTTCAGCTGGGGCTGGATTCTTCTTTGTGGGAAAACAGGATGGGGGTTTACGGCCTTTCTCAGCAGTCAGCTGAGACCAATCAGGCAACTGGAACCAGGGAGCTCCATGACAAGAACATCTCATCCAATGTTTTTGGCCAGAAGGTTGGACATGCTTTGAATCAGTATAAAAACATGGGCGAAAACTCTGGCACAAATTAGTTCAGAGATAAAGCAAAATCCAGCTTTTATTTTGGTAGGCCACTTCCTATTATCGGAAGGTTAACTTGCATATAAACTAAACATTTAGCTCCAAGCTAAATTTTTTGTTCCAACCTAAACATTTTGTTAAAAAGCTAAATATTTAGCTCCAAACCACATATTTTGGTAAAATTCTAAATATTTGGCTCTAATCTAAACATTTAAACTAAACTTTAATATTTATTAATCAAACAAAGATTTAGTTATAAAACTTAAATATACATTTTGGAAATTATTTTGCAAACTAAATGTTTAATTTTACAAACTTAAATATTTAGTTTGTAAAGTAAATATATAATTATAAAGCATTTAACTATTTATTATTACTATTACTTATTACTTATTTATGTATTACTATTTTTTTAATTTAAAATATTTAACTTAAAATTAAATATTTAGCTTGTTCACTAAATATTTCGTTAATAAATTTAACATTTATAAATGCATGAATTGGTAGGTGAAAAAACACATTTGAAAAACTGAACCTATCTTGTTTTTTCATAAAACAGACTAAATAACCAAAAATATTGCTGTTAAAATGTTACTACACAGATTTACAAACAGCACCCAATAGTTTTGGGTGAAAAAAAGAATTTAAAAAATATAAAACTCTTTTTTTTTTATGTAAAAAAATGTCAACGTAAATGTAAAATGTGAGACCAGTTGTAGCTGCTGTCACCCCCCATGTGACTTGTTCACCTTT
Source organism: Adrianichthys oophorus (assembly GCA_036245035.1). Taxonomy (NCBI): domain Eukaryota; kingdom Metazoa; phylum Chordata; class Actinopteri; order Beloniformes; family Adrianichthyidae; genus Adrianichthys; species Adrianichthys oophorus. Next base: position 19,556,685 of record BSAI01000207.1, read on the forward strand.
CGACTTATGTCGTCAGGGGCTGCCACAGTGAATCAGCTTTCTCTGATTTGCACTGGTGGTTTGGCAGAGTTTTATGCCAGATGCCCTTCCTGACACAACCCTGCATTTTCAAGGCACAGGGCGACTCAGATTTACTTAGGCAGCAGTGTGAAGGGTTTTGCCTAAGCACCCACACTGGATTAAGCTCACTGCATGCCAGTCCCACACCCAGCCAGCTGAGCCATCCAGCCCCTATGTCACCCCCTATGTAACACAACAGGCGCACATCTCTCTGCACTGATCAGCATCAGCATTAGGACATGCAAACATGGTTAGTATCAGCTCAGTGTAGAAAGATTTTCTTCATCTTCATAACCAGCCCATTCTGAATCCACACTAAGAAGGTTAATGGATCTGAGAATCTGCTGCAGTTCTGCAAGCCCGTCCATTACTGTAAAATAAGTTTTCAAATATGATGGTGACATGCATTTCTTAAAAAAGAAAAGTAACAAAGGGAGGTGGTGGATGCAAGACCGATTCCTGCAGCAATAATGAGGCAATACGAGTAAAAAAACAACACACAGGAGAATCAAAAAGCTTCAACAAGCAAGCATATTACTCTTCATGAAGCCCCGTTCCAGTCATCTTTAGATCTTTTATAAAAGCGTTCCCAGCGGTCTTTCAAATATGATTATGCTGTTTCTTTAGCTCCCCCCAAAATGTAATTTCCTAGGACATAGTTTCTGCAGAGCAACAGAAGTTCATTAGAAGTTCACTTCTGTGTTGTGGGCGGAGCCATTACCAGTGCAACAAAAACGATGAGTGCGTTGGCGCTATGCAGCTGTACAGTTTTGAGCCAGATGCAGCTCAGATTACATGGATTTTTCTGTCCACATCGGAATGGAGAGAAGCAGGGAGCTTGTGGCCCACTGTGCTAACTTGTATGTCACACCTAGAATCTTTTTCCAATTGCAGTTTTGTGCCTGCTCCTGATTAATAACGGTTTGAATAAAGAAATACTCAGAAACACAGTTTACTTTGCTTTATATGTGTCCTTCATCATGAGTAAAAACGCCACAAGAACAGATTAAAAATACCCAAAACACAATTTTTATTGGAGTGAGTTTTTGGTGTGATTGACTTTATGGCTTTATGGTTCTTTAAAGAGATGAGCAGCAGTTTGTGGTGCTGTCTAACGTCTCACACAAAGGTTTAATTCGAGCTTTATGGAAAACATGACTTTTCAGATGCTTTCTTTTATTATTTCCTTTTTGCTGTTTTTTTCTCATTATATCTTACTTCTTTCTTTTCTTTTTTCTCTATCATCCTGTGCACAGTATCTTGTATCCAAAACTATTCTTCGGGAAGAAAATAACTAACATTTTCTCTTCTTGTTTTATCTTACCAACTTCCCTTTAGTTCCTACAAATTTTGCATCTTGACTTTGTTTCTTAGATTTCTTTAGCATTTGTTTGTTGTCTGTGACCTATTCCAGGCTCCTCTGCCTCTTTAAATAGCAGCACAATCTTACCTTTTGCTTTGCAGTACAATTATCTTGTCTCCATCTACCTTTTATTTTATCTTTTTAAATCGTCCAGCTCTGGAGTTCTTCTCCAAGCCTACATAGTTTGTTCTCAATTTTCAAATAAATCAAATATTGCAGTTCCTCTTAGAACCACTAGAGGGTGGTTTAAGAAGGGAGCACTTTTCCTTTACTTACTCATTAAAAATGACATTTCACACCAAAAAGAAAAAAAAAAAAACAAGAAACAAAATAATTTTCTGTCTGGTCCCATATTTCTTTTGTATGATTATTGCTTCAAAATCAAACCTGATAAATAGTTTATCTACAATGTTGAAAGGATGACTTATAACATGATAACAGAATGGTTGATGCTGCTTTGAACAGGATAAACATGAACACTTGCAACAGTAAATGATGGTATCCACAGGATCACAGTCAGGACCATCCAGATGAAAAGCAAAACAACTTTACAAGCAGTTCAAGTCATTTGAGCTTTGCCACAATCGGTTAGAATGAAAAATATACTATTCTCTATGCAACAAATTAAAAAAACTAAACACTTGCTCTTCAGAGTAAAAGCCTTAAATTCAGAAAGTGTATTTTCAATTTTAAAAATGTCTCCAAAGACTTAATAATCCATCAAGAAAACCTTAAAATCTACTCTCACACAGTGCCGAACATTTTCACAGCATGGGGTGGCCAAGGTGGACCACAGAGCTATTTTGGAGTGCTAATAATATTTATTTAGTGTGAAGAGGTCAAAATGTGTAAATATAGATTCTCCAAGCGTGACAAAGCTTTAAACTAATTCAGAGTTCAACCATAACTAAATTTTTTAAAAATGTGTGCTTGTCTGCTTTTTTTAAAAATAAATATTCTGTAAAGGTTTTTGAAACAAATGATGATAAAATCGTAATGTAAAATCTCTATCTAAAATTTAATAAAAGAGGACTGTTCAAAAATGTTATGTTCAAAACAGACTTACAGACTAAAACGATAAGTTTTTAGGAAAAAAAATTACACTCATCCATTTATTTTCCCAGACTTTTATTGATAGCATGTATTTACAACAGAAAATCACAGTAAAAAAATATAAAACCCATGAGACACTGAGACATTTCATTTTTACTTTACATCTTTCAACAAGATGAACTGTGACTTTTTGGGTCCACTAAATTCTATAGAAAAAAGTTATTCAAACCATCAATCTATTGCTTTTAATTCTCAAAGAAACTTGTTGTACTGTTTGCTTTTCCACAACAGCCTGACTCTAATTATCAGAATATTTGGAGATGATGCTCAATTTGAATGGCCTTTTTAAATACATGTTGGTAAATATAGATATTATACTTGACATATGTATCACATAATAACAAAACAAGCAAACGAACTCAGCGTCAAACTAAAAAGACGCCGTTTAGATCCAAATGAATCTAAATTTGTTCCCCTCATTGTTCAAATTATGCTTCCCTTTGCCTCAGTTAGTGGACAGTCAAACTGATACAGAGAAATATGTTGAGGGCAATCAACTAAGAAAAATTTCGGTACTTCTTCTTTTTTTTAATTAGTGTTTTTACTGCCAATTTTCTTTGGTAATCCATTGCATCAAACACTCAAATCCAGTCCAAGTGTGGGTGTTTGATAACTTTTTAAAAGCTGGAACACAAACAGAAGCAGCTGAATAATCGGATATAGAGGTTGACTTCCAGAATGTTTTTCTGCTAGCAGATTTTGTTTTTTTACAGTTGGAGGTCACCCTGACACCCCGCAACCCTCCTGTTCTCTGGGACAGCAGTTTACTAAGTCCCTACTTCTGGGAGGTCTCTTCTTTAAAGCTTTTAACAGGAACTTTAAATGAATGGTGGCACTTCCTGTAAAGCGATTAGTGGTGTATAAAAGTACAAAAATAGCCAAAAGGTCTATATGGGCCATCCTCATATAGACTGATTCCAATGAACCAATATCATCACATATTCCAAATCATAGTCTTGTCTAATGTTGTGGTTTTCTTTCTTTTTAATACTACTAAAATTCTTACCCCATTGGCAGATTTTCTTTAAAAAGGAAACAAATATTTGCCAATGTGGTAAGAACATTGATCTTAGCAACAATTCTTATTTTAAGAAAACTTTCCTAAGATTCTGTTTTTGTTGTGTCTACTCTAAACCTCCTTTTTTAAGGTGTGCTAAGCATATTTTATGACAGTGGCTTTCACCGAAAATAAAGAGCTGCTTTTTCTTTTATACAAGCACAGTCATTCTTATATATGCACAAGTTCCATTCTTCCAACCTGAAGACGATGTAAAATATAAGTTACATTATTTTTAAAACATGCAGCAGACATGTAGCAGTTCATAGACTGATTAGGTAAAGTATAAAGTATGCTGAGAGCCACAAGTACAGAGGGAGTTTCTGAAGGAAAATCTGAATCTAAATGTAATTGCCAAGTTTAAAGTCCCACTCCGGTGAAAAACCCTGTTTCTGGTGTTTTTAACATGTTCTTGTAGGATTTCTTTTGGGATGATGGGGGACATAATGAAAGATACCGAGTATTTCTTCATTCAAATCGTTGTGAATTCATAGCAATCCACAAGCTCCCTGCAACATTTCATGCAGATGCAGTAGGCGACTGGATCCATGTATGTCTTTGTTTTCCTCGTTTGAGCTGGCATCTGTCTCAATACTGTACAGCTGCACAGCCCCAATAATGCTTGCCATTTTTGTTGCAACAGTAATGTTATGTTGGAGGTGTGAGGGGCTGTAAGCTAGTGGGAGAGAGTGTACGCAGAGGTATGTTGGGAAGATGTGGCGGGCTTACTCCGCACCAACAGTCCTGCCCACAATTCAGAGGGGAATTTCTAATAAACTCCTGCAGAAACTAAACGACGCAGTTGTTTTTTTTATTTTGACTAAAAACGTCCTATTCATAATTATAAGAGCACTGGAAACGCAATAGATCAAAAGATGATTAGAGTGGGACTTGAAATGATTCTTTATGCTTTCTAGATTGATTGCTGTTGAAGTTTTCTTTGCATATCATGTCTTCCAGAGGCAGATCCGTTTCTCACTCTGAACTGTCCTTTTGCTATGTAATAAAAATAAAACATTAGACGTGAAGCAAAAAAATAAATCTTAAAAAAATAAGGAAGGATGGTTTACACCTCAGCATCAGACACTGACTTGTCTTTGCTGCGCATAGTGACCATAGAGTTTGTGTAAGAGCGGGACACCTCCTCCTGAAAGGCAGTCTCTAACACATTCAGGATGGATTTGCGCACTTTGTCCTTGAAATCTTGGCCCATAAATACATACAGTATCGGATTCAGGCAGCTGTTCAAAAAAGCCAAGCTTGTTGCTATGGGGAGTCCGATGGCAACGATGTTGTCGAATGTGTCACTTGTGTTTTCTCTCATGTGAGTTACCAACTCGATGACATGCATGACGTGAAAGGGAGCCCAGCACAGGAAAAAAGTGATGATGATGGCGGCGATTATCTTAAATGTGCGGCTCGAATGGCTGGCCAGGGTGCGGTTCCTTCTGAGCCGATGGATTATGACAGCATAGCAGGAGACAATGACGCTGAAGGGGACAAAGAATCCCAGCAGGAAGCGGAGGATGGTCATGGCCTGATGGCGAAAAAGGCGCAGCTGGATCACGAATGGCGTTTCATAGTCCTCGGAAAAAGCAAAGTTATTGAAGCAGGAGATGCTGTTTTCGCTGTGGTAGGACGGTCCCGTGTCTCTGAAGATGAAGCAAGGAGCGCTGAGAACCAGAGCCAGCAGCCAAACACACAGACTCACACAGGAAGCTTTGCGTACATTTCTGTGGTTCTGAGCCCAGACGGGCCACACCACAGACACACATCTGTCCACACTGATCACCATCAGAATATAGACGCTGGAAAACATGTTCAGAAAGCTTATGGTGGTGTTCAGCTTGCACATGAACGTGCCGAAAGGCCAGTGAAAATCCAGGGCTGTGTACGTCACGCTGAGAGGCAGGAACGCCGTGAAGAGAAAGTCAGCCACAGCAAGGTTAAGAAACCAAACGGTGTTCACAGTTTTCTTCATCTTGAAGCCGGTCACCCAAATAACCAGACCGTTCCCAATCACACCCAGGAAAAAAGCCAGGCTGTAAACTATGAGAGACATGATGTTGAGGGACTGTCTCAGATCCGCGTGCTCGTCCAGGAAACTATTTTCATCCCTGTAGTCAGACTCATCCATGCCATGATAAAAAGAGGCATTTTCTTCCTGTCCAGCAGATAAATTGATTTGGGAAGCTGTCATTGCAGCCATCATCTTCTTACAAACTAAAACAAAAACAAGAAAACAATTAGAAAAATACATTAAAACATTGATTTAGATCCCAGTTTAACTTCATTCACTTTTTTAACCTTGAAATACGTTTTTCGAGAAGACAAACACAAATATCTGCGAAAATGATCATGCTTTTGATTTTTGTTGCATAAAACAGGTTCAAAAGTAAAAGGTTTTAATGGTAGAATGGGGTTGTTTTCAGTTCTAAACACTAGTAAGAACAAAAGAAACGGATTGCGCACGCATGGCGCGTAATTAACACCTGAAACGGCGCTGTGCGCGCGCTCTTTACAGGAGCTGCGACACTATTCATTTACTTATAAAGTTGGGGACGTTCCACCTGACACGTCTGCTTAAAAGAAGAGTCATCGGTGAGTGGATAGGAGGCTTTACCTGCGGTGAGAGCAGAGCCCGGTCCGGCGCGGACGTGGAGTCAGATGAGACTGCGCCCCCTGAGATCCAAGCAGCCCTCATGACGTGAACTGACGCACCCACAAACCCCTCCTTCCAGAACCAAAACATGTTACTTAGATTTAGGGGGGAAATACAGAAAACTGTAGGGTGCAAACTTTTATTCTTTCTTATCAAGTTCTGAGCTGCTCAAAAACGGCTCTAGAGATGACCAAACTCCTGCCTGCATGGACACGTCTTCTTTAAGGCAGGGAAACCCCAGAGAAGAAAACACAGCAAGCAGATGAATGCATGAAATCATATTTGCTAAACAGGTTGCCAATAAACTTGACTTTGCCACCAATGATCCCGCTGAATAACAAGTTCCTCTCCTTGTGGGTTGCTTGAGGTTAAGTTTATTTGGCCAATGTTGGCTGTTCCGCTCGACATCTGAGCACACATGCTTTTAACATCCCCTCTCTTCATTCTGCACTTCATACAGCACAGTCTGAAAATAACCTACCAGAGAAGTTTTATGGCCATCTTTACATGCTGCTGAGTCTTCTTGATTTTAAGGGACATGCAGATGTGTCTTTGTTGTGTCAAAACTCTAAAATAGAGTAGAGCTTTAATGCCTTTTTAAATCTTTTTTTTTAATGAACAAGTTTGAGCTGCCTTTTGTCATTTGTAACCGAATGATAGGATGTAGGAGACATTATACCACAAGCAGACCAAAAAGTCTTTTAAGTAGTTGCATTGGAGATATTTAGCATCAAACTCTTCAGGAAGATACAGCTCGGGTTGAGTTAGTGTCCTTAAATAAGTCCAACAAGCTTCTTTTTTTTCTTGATTGTAGCTGCTTTGTGTTTTTTCATCTAAAATGTCTTAAAGCAGATTTTTCCTTTTTTTTTGAGGCCATTATTTTACACTTACTTTTTTCAGAAGTGTTTTTGTTTAGGATTAAGAAACATTGAAACAAAATTCCTTGTCGATTAGCAAACATTTCAATTGTATTTTACAGGGTTTCCCATCATCCACCTGTTTACGCTGTCTCCCACCAGCTTATAGGCCCTCACAACCACAACCTAACATTGGCGGCGCAACAAAATGTCGAGCAATGTAGAAGTTATTCAGCCATCCAGTTTTGAGCTCAGACGGGAAAAGCAAAGACAGTCATGGATCTGATTGTCTGCAAGTGGATGCATCAGAATGGAGCTTGTGGCTCACCGATTGTAGCACATGTCACAGCTACAAGCATTTTCCAATGGCATTTCTTTGTCTGCTCTTGATTCATAACAATTTGAATAAATAAATACAATTTCAAGCCTAATTTTCTTTATAAATATCTTTCATCATGAAAAAATGCCACAATAGCATGTTAAAAACACCAAAAACATATTTACAGTAATATTATACTTTTGTTGACACTTTTAACTCTTCTTTTTATTGCTTTTGTTTAACTATAGCAGTGACGTGCAGTAAGGTGAGGCTGTGCAAAGTGTAAAAAACATATATGAAATAAAATGAATATGCATTTTGTATTACAAGTAAAAACCAAATGCTGATTTTTAGACGTGTCTATACCGACAGGGTGCCGGTGGACTTTGGACTACTGTTGGTTGAAGAAGAAGAGGAGGAAGACGTGTTCGTAGAAAGAGAGAGAAAAGGAAAGTTATGAGGGCTGGATTGAGAGTGGAGACTTTGAATGTTGGAACTATGACAGGAAAAGGTAGACAGTTAGTTGACTGATGCAGAGGAGGAAGGTAAACAAACTGTGAGTCCAGGAGACCAGGTGGAAAGGTAGCAAGGCCAGAAGCTTAGGAGCAGGGTTCAAGTTGTTCTCTCATGGTGGAGGAAGACCAAAGAGGAGGTTTATGGATGCAGTGAACAAAGCATGGTGCTAGAGTAGAGGATGCAAAAGACAGGGTCAGACAGAGAAAAATTGAAAGGAAAAGAATAAAAAGACTTATCTATTCTATTACTTTTTTCTGTGTGGGATTTCCTGTTCAAACACATGAGAGAGCGGCAGGTGAGGCACCAGCCACCCGTGTCTACGGTGCACCCAGCCTGCGCCACACACACTGACAGGAGCTGCAGATGATGCATGCGCTTTACGGTTTCAGTCTTTCGATCATCATAAAAGAGACTTTATTTTTGAATGACCTCAATTTGCTTGTTTTTGCCAACGCTCTGATTACACTGATGCCAATTTGTGACCCATTTAGCAGAGGGCGCAGGTGATCCCAGAGAATGTGACACTGCGGTTAAAGAATAATTGAGTTAACGGTAGCAAGTCAAGTGCAGCCGTCTTCCAGTAATTCTTTCATATTCTTCAGCATCATTTTCTAAATGGACGATTATGTGTCTAAACTCAGGAATCTGTTTAGACACGTCTTTCAGACGGAGCGGTGGATGAACTTTATTTTAAACAACACACTGTAACTGCTGCCAATCAAATGATGAATACGAGTTCTCTAGGGTTCATAACTTTGTAAATCTGACGGATGACACCGGCGCCTCACCAGCCTTGAACCTCACGTTACTGAACAATAGCTCACATTTAAATCAGAAACTTTTTTAAAAAGAAAAAAAGATGTTTTTTTGGCCATTTTGAACTGTAAATTCTTAGAAATGAAAGCAATGTCTTTAATTAGTGAAAAGTAAAGTTTTACTTTTATAGCATCTGGAAACGATAAAGGATCAGTCTCTTCAGCATTACTGCACCGTTTTTAACATAGATTATGCACAGATTATTGTTTCTCAGTGGCTTCTTTTTCAGTGTTAATCTTTCTTTTGACACTTAATTTGAAATGCTGCATCTTTTTGTCTTTTTCTAAAAAAAATCAGGCTTCATATGAGTTTTTTTATTTAAATTAAAGCTTTTTCTCTTTAGAGAGGAAGAATTAATATCATCAAAGTGGACAATGGCTTAATAACATCATTTGCAACAAGAGCTGAGCAAAGTTTTTTTTTTCTCATTGCACTTTTTCAAAATAAAAGAAATGCTTAAATAAAAACAATGAATTCCATGAAGCTAAAATCTTGAAATGAGATGTCTTCAGCTGTTTTTTTTTCTCATTTTAGAAATTATTATTATTATTATTTTTAGAGACACTGCAGTGTCAGTGACCATTTAATGAAGCTGGACACTGTGACGATTTAAAGCCATAGTCTAAAAGGACATTTTCTTCTCTAAAAACAAAAACTTAAGTTGTAGAGGAGGCAAAGACACAGAAAAGATGTAAAGCAGAACGCACAGTCAGCTGAAGATACTGGAAGTCATGCCTGACATCTACAAAGTAAGGTTGTCAAGAAATATTACCACATGCTCACACTTCCTCTCACACAGTCCCCTTACTCTTGTTTATATCATAACTTTGTGACCCTAGTTAAAAAAAAAAAAAGGAGAAACACAAACACAGGCATTCAGAAATCTTCCGTCGACAGGTGTCCAGACTAAAAGAAAACGTTTTCAGCTCATTTTGATGATTCCAGCCATAAAATGATGGCTTTATGGCTTAAAGTTTGATCAGATGAGGTCAAATGTTCATTCTGACACAGGAGCTGGGTCCTGCTGCTGACCCAAATGTGAGAAGGAGGAAGAAAAAGAATTGAGAAAGGTGTGTGACCCTATAAAACAGAGTAAGGACACTTTTGCAGCCCGTGTTCACACAGAAACTCCCTGAAAGCCAGTAAACTAACTCCTGCTCTTTTTACCTTTGTTTTCTTTGGAATATGTAACTAAATACTTTAGCGTTTGAAAAACTTCCTTCCTGAGGGCTATGCCTGAACCAAAAGCCATTTATTACAACTTTAGCATCAAAAAAGTGGAGCCTGTGCATTTTTCCCCTCCCCTCCACTGTTCAGCTCCATTTGTAACACTAAATTACATCCCCCTTTCAGATTCATTTCAGAAAATATTGCTTTTATTCATTTAAACTAATCACAAAAAACTTGAAATGAACCTCATGCATGAGTCTGAGCTGAGCAGTGGTGCAGAAGAGCTTAAAGGCAGATCACGTCTCTTGAAGCTGCAGAATATATTAATAGTTATGTCAAAGCTATAGTTTGAGGGAAGCCTTCAGAACCCAAAGCCTGCCAGAATTCCTGATTTACCAACCAAACATACAATTATGTGTGTGTCACACAAATACCACTTTGGGTGTGTAAAACCACCACTGGAGAGTTAAGGAGAAATGAGTCATGGCATAATGGGAAATGCACAGTTGAAGCTTGAGTATTTATTATTATTGAGTGGAGCAGCATTGTCAAACCCTATAGATGTGCATGTGCGCGCTATATGAGCGTATTCTTTTGGTGTAGGACACTAAGGTACAAATTACACACTGCAGCTCTGAGCATTACTGTAGTATAACCAGTACTTTTCTGTGTTGTTTTGTGCAAACACTATAGTTTAGCATCTTTTTGAAACTTGAGATCTTCAGCTCAATCTGCAGGAAAGTGTTCATGCTGCTGTGTTTGAGCCCCACACCCAAACCTTAAGTTGACACAAAGACACAAACGGGGAACTTTCTGTGAAACCTGGAAAGTTTGTTGATCCCGTTGTGGTGTTGACTGGAGTTCATTCAGACTTTGACTCACGGCAGTGAAGATGCCAGGAATTTGTTTTTTTCAGCTCCAAACCCATTTCGTCCCCGTTGATTCGTACGGCTCAGTAACCTTTTTTTTTTCTGGCACCACAAGCAGGGGGGGAAAAAGCTGAACCCTAAACCACTTCCTCATATTGGGCGCTGCTTTCAACCACACCATCTGGGTCCCTTGGCAGACCTAAGGCGTATGAATAATCAGCCTGGGTCATGTCAGACAGAAAACAAAAGAGGCAGTACATAACCACTCAGATTTGTGACAAAGTTGCCTCTGTCTGCCTGAGAGTATTTTAAGTTGCACATTAGCAGGAAGTGGCTGAGCGGGGCTGCCAGATTGTGAAATAATGTGAAGCTTTCATCTTTTCCGTGCCTTATAGCCAAGAAGAAGAATACAAAGTGTTCAAAAAAGGCTTTATGGGTAGTATCACAATGTCTGCTGAGCTTAGTGAGCATTTTCCTGGTAAAGTTGAAAGTTAAATGAGTTTATCAAAGGACATTTAAGGACAGGGGTTTGAAATCAAGCAAAAATGTGTTTATGTACCAGAAAGAGAAATCACAAACATGTGGATAGAACAGATTAGGATGGATGAAAAAAAAAAAGCAAAAAACAAAGGTGAGTTGAGCAGCAAAAAAAATGTACTGAAGTAATAGTAAGAGTACCCCAAAATGTTACCTATTCCAGTAAAAGTAAAAAAGGCACTAATGAAACAATTATTCATGTAATGTTTGGAACAGCTCATCTGTCTTATGTCTAAAACTAGTTAATTGGGTGCAGATACAAAGAAAAAATATTGTGAACATTCTTTTATTTTCCAAAGATCTGTGTCATTTTTTTGCATTGTTTGTATGTGATTACAGGCATCAAAAAGAAACGGAAAAAATAAATAGAAAAAGCAGCGAGCGCTCTCCGCCTCCTGCCCCCAGCATCCCGTTTCGACCCACCCTTACTGGCTGAGCGGCTGCCACATGCCCTTTACTTTCCCATTCTGCCCCGCCACCTTGGTAAAAGCTCCTCGTGACACAATCATTAACAAATAAATAATAAGAAAAATAATTTTAAAAAATTAAATTGGAACTTTTCTGTTGGTTATATCAGTGATTCATGTCTTAATTGTCACAATATTCTTGTAAAAAAGTAAGACTAGGTAAGAATGACTTCAGCGAGCTTGCCACACTAATCCAGGTTTTCCCCAGTGGTTTACCAATGACATTCCAGGAGTTAGGAGGCGTTACGTCGAAATCCCAAGAGTTTTGGTTTCCATTTTTAGAAGTTACTGAAGGTGATTTTTCAGGAATATCCCCAAAACATGTATTTTGGTTTAGTCACTTGATTTTGAACTATCTTTGAGCACCGTAAGAGATTCTGCACCATTCCTTTTTTTTATGGTATTGTCTGCTCTGATGTCATCATTTTTTAGGAGGGAGGGGTTATTTACTATGCCCAAAATGTATTTTCACCGGGAACTAGATGTGTGCAAATTTTGTTTTTGAGTTTTTGAAAAAGAAGAGCTGTGAAAACAATCTTCTCTTTGTAGTCCAGGACTGCTGCTGGCCAAAATAAAGGACACACAAAAAAAAAATCAAGTCATTTTTTTGAGGATAGCTCAGTGTAAGAAAGCACCATTTTTGTTTTTATATTTACTTAGAACAAAATAAAAACTGTAATATAGAAAAAATATTTTAAATCACAATTTCTACAATCAGCTGCTGACAAGTAATTCATTACCTGTGGTAAAAACTAAAATGCTTTAAAGGTTGAGGTTTCTGCTTTGAAAACAGCCTGTATAAACCGTGGAAGATTAAAAAAATGGAATGCATGTGTCATTTCAGAACAGTTTCTGTGGGATCTCTGGTTTTGACCCACAGTCCAAGACATGCATGGTAGACAGGCTGGAGGCAGAAACTGTAGATAGACTGTTTTCATGTGGCCGTGTGAAGGACATTCATTCTTGTTCTCCATTTCATAGACTTTTTTTCCTGCAAACTAAAAGGGTTGTGTAAAATATAAAGTCTGAGTTTTAGAACTATCTGACTGACATTGATAGTTGTAGAAATGTTGTAAAGTTTCATAAAAAAAAAGATTAGGAAAAAACTCAACATCACCTTTACCAGTGAAGTAGATCTTTAAAGAAAGGTTTGTGGAAGCTCATGCATCATTGTGATGAGGATGCAAAATGTTTTGCATTTTGGTTGTATTTATTTCTTTTCATTACTGGTTGAGTTCCAATGCTTAAATTTAAAGGAACTATTTTGCTGTGCTGGAATGTTATTCTTTTTCTTCACATATGTGCATTTCCTGTTTTATTTCAGAGTAAATGACTTCTCAACATTTGCAGGTGTTTTGTCCGAATGTTCTCTTCTGATTGGCTGTAGAAATGTTTGCAGGAAGTGTTCCTGATTATATAAGGAAGTTCTGAAGATGGGTCAAGAGGCCTTCCCCTGATTTCTGCATTGCCCAATAAATGTGGCTTTCCCCCAGCAACAGGAGTAGTTGGTTGGTTTTCTTGATTTGTCTGACTCCATTTAATCGCCTGTTTGGACCACTCATAACAATCATCATAGTCAAGTTTTTAAGTTGCAGGTACATCGTCTGTTAGAACAATAGCAAAGTGTGCTACCACAGAAAGTGCTGATGGTTTTTCCATTTTCTTAGGAGAGTGTAAGTATTCACGATGAAAGATGCAATAAAACATTTCTGAGCACCGGTGTCCCCCTGGGCCACATGCTTACCCAGAAGTCCACACATGCTTTCCACGTTAATGATGTCTCACATTTGCAGATGTTAGAGGCATGCTTAGTCTCATTAATGAATGCATATGACAGGAAGGTTAAACAATTAATAACCTGACCTGGAAAGCAGAGCCTGATACTTGTCATACACATTTTAATAGACTTTTTCAAAAGTTGGTGACAGGTTACTCTGAAATTCCTGTGAATACTTTTAAAGTCAATCAAATTTGGGGTTATAAAGTCTCAGCAGAAGTAAGTAGATCTGTAAAAACTGTATTCAAGTCAAAATAGCTTTACGTCAAATGATTCTCACTGAATTCAAAGTGACGGGTGACTTCTGTCATATTTAGCAAAAAAAATATATGAACATGGAAGAAGAATTCTTGCAGAGAGAGACAAAAATACTGGGCATCTTTGTTCGTAGAGATGTCCAAAACACCCACAACGTCCTAAAGGAAGCAACATGAAGCACCAAGCAGCCCTGCTCTTCCACCCATGAACCCAAAGAAGTCCATAGACAAATAAAAAAACAGCAACAAGTTTCAGTTTCTGTATGAAGTCGCATTTCCAACAGCGCCAACGCAGAGCTGATTGATCTGGCTGAACTTGAATTTAAAACATTTCCACTGAGTAGAACACGACGACTTCAGTTCATTAATAAAGAAAAAGTTAAAAACCACGGTTGTCTCAAAGTACCATGAGATAAAGCAGAGTAAATGACATCCATCCATCTTCTTCAGTTCATCATCAGCAGTCTGTCAAAGATGCCCAGACTCGCCCCTCCCCGGCCACTTCTTCCAGCTCCTCTGGGGGCACTCCGAGGTGTTCCCTTGCCAGTAAGGAGATGTAGAGGGTTGAGGCTCACAGGCAAGAGCCTGGTGGCTAGAGCTCCTCCCACGAGTCCTGATCGGATCCAATCTGAAGAGATAACGTGGGATCGCGTCCCCATGGGCCCACCACCTGCAGGAGAACTCAAAATGGGCTGGTGCTTTATGGTTTGGGAGGCAGTAAGGTGAGTGCCTCAGTGGCCAGAACCCCAGTCATGGAACTTGGCTTTTGGGTATAAAAAATCAAAATAATAATAATAAAAAAGGCATAGGAGGTTTAGAAATACATTTGGTGAGTGAAAACTCAAATTGGTCAGTTGCTTAAAGGATATAACGGTTAAATTGGTATAAAATTAAAAAGCAATACACACTTAACGGCCACTTTAATAGACACTCCGGTCCAACTGCTCATTAACACACATTTTTAATTAGCCAAGCACATGGCAGCAACAGCAATTTAGGCATTATTCATAATCAAGATGATCTGCTGCGGTTCAAACCAAGCATCAGAAAGGGGAAGAGTGGTGATGGAAGTGACTTTGAACGTGGCATAGTTGTTGGTGCCAGATGGGCTGGTCTCAGTATTTGAGAAACTGCTGATCTACTGGGATTTTCACCCACAACCATCTCTAAGGTTTAGAGAGAATGGTCTGAGAAAGAGAAAATATCCAGTGAGCGACAGTTCTGTGGGCAAAAATGCCTTGTTGATCTCAGAGATCAGAGAAGAATGGTCCGACTGGTTCCAACTGATAACTCAAATAACCACTGGTTACAACTGAGGTCTGCAGAAGAGCGTCTCTGAAAGCACAACATGTCCAGCCCTGAGGCAGATGGGCTACAGCAGCAGAAAAACACACCAGGCACCACTCCTGTGAGCTATGAACAGGAAACTGAGGCTACAGTTCACACAGGATCACCAAAACTGGACAATAGAAGATTAGAAAAAAGTCTGGTCTGATGAGTCTCCATTTCTGCTACTACATTCAGATGGTAGAATCAGAACCAGGCGTCAACAACATAAAAGCATGGACCTGTCCTGCCTTGAATCATTGGTTCAGGCTGGTGGTGGTGGTATTAGGGTGTTGGGGATATTTTCTTTGCACACTTTGGACCCCTTAGTACTAAATGAGCATGGTTACAACCCCACCGTCTACCTGAGTGTTACTGCTGACCGTGTCCATTCCCTTTATGACCACAGTGTACTCATCTTCTGATGCTACTTCCAGCAGGATAAGGCGCCATGTCATAAAGCTGGAATCATCTCAGACTGGTTTCTTGAACATGACGATGAGTTTACTGGACTCCAGATGGACACCAGATCTCAACCCAATAGGTCACCTTTGGGATGTGGTGGAACAGGAGATCGGCATCATAGATGTGCAGACGACAAATCTGCAGCAACTGTGTGATGCTGTCATGTCAATATGGACCAAACTTAACCTAATTTTCTCCCCTTTTTTATGAACTTGTACCCCCATCTCTAATATCCCACTCTTTTCTTCTCTCTTCCTCTTTTTCGTCCAGTCCAAAAAACAAAAAGTATTCAGACATAATCAACATAAAGAATGTTTAGCCTCAAATGCAAAAGGGGTTTGTACAAATATACTATGCCCATATTGTAACAGTAAAATCTGTCCAACAGCTCTTTTCAGTTTGCTCAGCTGTTGGACAGGACTAGTTAAAAGCAGGAGGAGCCAAGTTCATTTTTTTAGATATTAAATAACCTTCTGTATCCGTTCATATAAGTTAGATGACGATTTCTTCCCAAACCTTGCGACTCTTAAGTTTTTGAAGGGAAAATCCTGTAGTTTAAATCACTACAATTTAGTGATTTAAAAGGTAACTTGAATCTGTTTCTTTTTAAAACAAAATTCCTAATTTTTTAATGGTACAATAGAATATATTTATTGTTCATTTTCAAGTTTGAAGAATAAAGACAACATATTTTACATTTTACTGACACATTTTCTAAAACTGATTTTTTTTCCAAATACTTGGGCAAAAATGGATGTGTTTCACGTCTCATGACGACCACAGAGATGAATGCTACACTGCTCCTTTCCTCTAATTTAACTGATTTCCATGAATATGACGGCACGATGAGTTTGCAGAGCTGAAACAGGCTCTGTGTGTCATGTCTCTTGTCGTTTGCAGCCTGCTATCTGTCCTGGGTGTGACTGGGATCGGTCTGGATATCTGGGTGGCTGGCTTCAAGATGAAGAAAACTGTTAACACAGTTTGGTTTCTTAATCTTGCTGAGCCTGAGTTCCTCCTGCTGATTTTCCTTCCCTTTCACATCACTTACCTGGCTTTTGACTACCACTGGCCTTCTGATGCAGTTATGTGTAAAATCACCTACACAACGGTGATGTTGAGCTTTTTTGCCAGTCTTGATGCTGATGATGGTCAGTGTGGACAGATGTGTGTCTGCGGCGCGACCTGTTTCGGCTCAGAACCACAGACATGTACACAAAGCTTCCTTTGTGAGTCTGAGTGTTTGGCTGCTGACTTGAGTTCTCAGCATTCACACCCTGGTTGTCTTTGATACCATTGAATTTCTTGATTTTATAATATGTATAGGTGAAGTTGATCTTATTGGGACCCAGGTTTTGATAATAACTCAGTTCCTCCTTGGATTCTGCATCCCCTTCATTGTAAGTCTCACCTGTTATGCTGTCATCATCTATTCTCTCTCAAAAAAACGCACTCTGGCCAACCAATCAAGACACTCCTTTAAAATAACAGCTGCCATCATCATTGCCTTCTTCCTGTGCTGGACGCCTTTTCATCTCTCATCATAGACGGGGAAACATGATGAGAACATCATGTTTATTGGAGCCCCAGTTGCAATAAGCCTGGCTTTTCTCAACAGCTGACTGAACTCTCTGCTATTCATGTTTATGGGTCAAGATTTCAAGAATAAAATCTATGAACTACTTCAGAAAGTGTTGGAGACTATCTGTGATAAAGATGGGCCTCTCTCTTAAACTTACATGAGCTCTGCAGTCTCTAATCTTTGACTGATGATGTAATTCTCAATGAAGAAAAGCTTCAAGCTGAGACATTTTTTACAAAGACAAAATGTCAACTGTAATCCTGATGTGTATAATCTAGATTGACAAATACTTTTTAATTTAACTCAAAAAAGTCTTGAACTTTGGGAACTCAATTTTCTGTAAGTGTCTCATTCACTGTTAACATTCCTGCACCTTTTAAAAACCATTTTTACTTTTCTTTGGACTTTTGTGTGGACATCTTTTTAATTTTCGCATGAGCTCTTGATGCAACATAATGTATTAAAAGTGCTATATAATCATAGGTTATAATCATGTGCTTTTATCTTCTTTTTTATAATAAAAACTTTATTTAAAAACCAATTCTTTTCTGATTGAGATATCAACATCTTTAAACTTAATACTAAATTTAGTCAAATGACATGACGATGTTAAAATAATATCCTTTTTTTCTTATGTAAACTCAAGTCAACAGAATATTGTTACAGGTGCAACAAGGATCACTTGTTTTATTCACTAATTCTGTCCTTCTGGAGGAACATTTTCTCAATGCTGCCATCTGGTGGCAACAAATATGGTTGGAAATAAATGCAGTTACTGAGGAACCTGAGTACTTTGAGAATGTTCCATCTTTTATATATTTTTTAAATGAATGATGGATCTTGTGTACATTATAACATAACGTGTATTACAATGAGATTAGTATTAGAAATATGCAGTTGCAATTCTATGAAAAAATGCGAAATATTTATACCATGAGGGGTGGATGGAACGGGAATACATTTATACTAAATTCCCCTCCTCCTTGCTTACAGCTTGGAGCAGGGAGATTGTGGCCCACCCAGCACATTTTCTACGTCACAAATAAGCCATGTTTTAAACTGCATTTTTTGGATGCTCCTGATTTGCAATTCGAGTAACAAAATAGTTTAAAGTATTATTTTCAACTAGATGTCCTCCATCATGTGCAAGAACATGTTAAAAACACCAAAAATTCCATTTGCATTGGAGTGAATCTTTGAGGACTTTGTTCTGCTGTTAGCATCCACCCAACCAATACAAGGACAGAAAACTAAATTTCAAAGTTCCTGGTTCACTCTAATCCATAAGGTAAACCCTCTTTATGGCATAAATAAAAACACCATAAAGGAAATGTTGATTTAACACGAGACTATGCAGTAAAAAACACCCAAATTGACCTGAGCAGTCTGACAGGTTAGGAAAGGAAATGTCTTTTTATTTGAGCATTCTTTTATACTAATACAAAAAACAAAAAGACTCTTTCACACACTGATTAAAGCATGTTAGCAGGAATCAAAAGGTTAAGCCACAAGAAAGTCAACTGCAATGTTTACTTTTTAATCAATTGTATCAAAAACTCTGTGTGGTGTCACAAATAGGGACACGTTTCAATTTCTGTCATATCAAAACGAAGTGATTCTTTGCTTCTCGCTTTTACTAAAGTAATCAAGTTTAATTAACAGACATTTAGAAGTTCAAATACAAGAAAGTTTAGACTGATAGTTTTGTGTAGATTATGTTTTGTTATGGTGATGCACCACAAATTGCCAAAAAAAAAGTTAGTAACTGTAATTCTGTATGTCATAATTCCAAATCAGATCACTTAATGTAACATTTAAAATTCAACAGGTTTCTATAAGCATTCTTTAAACTATCAGCTTTATATTAAAACACAAAAAACAACACTTTCACAATGTCAACACATTCTGATCTTACAGGTTTGCACATTCATTCTCATTGAAGGAAAGTACAACTCACGTCAGTGTTTCCTCAAAAAAATCATCACATCCAAGAAACATTTTCATGTTTTAATGATGCAACCCATCTGCTATGTAACATTGCCCTTAAAAATGTTTACAAGTAAAAGTACTAAAGTCACGATTGCAAATAAAAACTGAAAAATTCACCAATGAAACAGTTGGAAAAAAAAAAAAAACATAAAAAACACTTTTCATCTCCCTCAAATTTTATTTTGAAACAATTATTGAGACCTCCAACTTTAGAATAGCAACAAACTGTGGGTTTATATTGGGAAAACCTTTTCTAGATTTGATATCTGATAGCTGCAGCTTTTTGAAATTGTTGAATACAAAATAAACCTGCAACAGCAGTCTTGTCAATCATGCGTTGTTTTCAGAGGAATGCCATGATTGGTGCTGGAGAAAAGAGTCCAAGCAGGAAAACGTCTGTGTGCACTCTGTGCACTCATAAAAGTCTTCAGAAGAATTCTTTGCTTTTTTCTGTTTATGGTCGTTCTCATCATCTTCTACGTCGTCGATGTTACTCTTTTCCTGGTCGGCCAGGGCGTTGCCAGACGCTTTTCTCAACAACTCACCGTCCGGCTCTTCGGTGCTTGGGTGATTCTGAAGATGAAGCTCAAGGGATGAAAAGTTCTTAAACTGAGCTGGACACTGAGGGCATTTATTGGGCTCCTTCTTGTGGTAGCGTAAGTGGCGCTGGTACACGCAAAGAAGCCCAAACTTCTTTCCACACTCCTGACATTTGTAGTTGACTCTCCCAGTTTTCCCCATCTGCTTCTCCTTTGGACTCTGCTCACTCGACGTCTGCTCGCCGTCTGAGACGTCATCTCCCACGTCATCTCCCACGTCTTTGTGTTTGTCACCATTAACAGATTCTGAAGAGGAGCCGTTGGGGGGAGCTGCAAGCAAGTGCTTCAGGCCTGGTTTCTTGTCCAAATCAGCTTTGTGGTACATGGCTAAATGTCTTCTCAGATCACAGCGCTGTGGAAAGGCTCTTCCACAAAATACACAAGTGTGCATGGTTCCTTTGTGATATCTCATGTGGCGAGATAAACTACTGGAATGATTGAAGACACGGTGACAGTGCTTACAGGGGTGTAGCTTTCCATTAGGGTTACTAGGTGTCCTACGCCTGCCCTTGGGTGGGATCTTTCGCCTAAACGGCCTTTGGGATTCTTGATTTAGTTTATCTATTTCTTCCTGAGTTTGATGTGTGATGTGATGCTCCTTTAAAGCAGTTAAATTTTCAAAACGATCACCGCATAAACCGCATCTGTATGGTCTGAAGTCGGATTCGGTGTCCATCTCACCACTCCCACTCTTGACGTCTATGGTAGCACCATTGATGAGGCAGTTCACAGGCTCCATTTGATCCGCGTCAACAGACTCCAATTCGACTTCGGTTGTAAAGCCAGCATCCAGTTCTTTGCCCCTGCAAAGGTAGACTGAGTGTGTCTGGAAATCTGACATCCAGAAGAAACTCAGTTTACACTTCTTGCAGGTATACGTTTTCTCCAACTTTCTTTCCAGCTTGTTCTCTCCTTTGAATGACGCTTTGGGCGAAGAATGCTTCTCTTTTTTATGAGCACTGAGAGCATCCACCTTCAGGAAGCGTTTACCACAATGACCACAGCAGTGAAACCTCTCATTGGTGTGGTCTTCAAGATGTTTCTTCAGACGGTGTGTGTCTTCAAAGATCTTGCAGCATAAAGTGCACTTAAAGCCTCTTTCTGTGTTTCGATACTGCTGATGGCGATGCAGACTCTGAAGGCTGGTGAATGATCGGCTACAAATTTCGCAGCGGTGAGGAACTTGAAGAGACTTGTCAAGGTTTGAGTCTGTTTTGAAAAGGTCTTTATGGGGAGAGGGCTGCAGCCGGGAAATTGGAGACGCCGGCTTAGCGGAGGTTGAGATCTGGGATGGCAAGGCTTCAGAAGAAGCTGGTTTCACAGAAGACTGTGAAAAATTAAAAGTATGCGACTGTGACAGTCCATTCACTACAGTCAATGTGCCATTTTCCTGAAGCACATACTCCCGAGGGATTTCTAATCCGTTAGACGAACCATCAAAGGAAAATGAATCCAAAGGCCCGTGACTGGTCATATGGGCTAACACACTAGCATACTGACTGAAGCCACCACCACATTCAGTGCAGATGAAGCTACATGGCTCCTCACTGAAATGAGCTGAAGAAACATGAATCGAAGCTTTCTGCTTCTCCATGATGAACTGATTATGTCTGTGTGCTGATGGCATCCCTCTTTAACCTCGAAGTGCGACTTCAGCTATCCAGGCACAGTCAACCTTGTTCCTCGTGTGGAAAACAGCGGGCTCACTTATCACAGGTCCAAATCCATGCCAGTTTTGATGCTCCTCCATGCTATCCTAGAACCTGCATAGGCGAGCACACAAACAGAAAAGCATACTCAAATAAAACTATTCGCTCAAACACACAAAAAACACCAGTTTAAGAACGCCTGCACTAACCCTTTTAAAAAAACAAGGAGAAAAATTAGTTTAAAGACCCACTCCAATCAACTTCTTGTAAAAGTGTTCCCACTGGTCTTTTAATTATGTTATGCAATTTTTTAAAAAAATTAGTTGAATTCAAGAACATAGTTTCTGCAGAGCAGCAGTAGTTCATTAGAAATTCATCTACGAGTTGTGGCGGGACCATTGGCCCGGAGCAACTCCGCCCCCCTTCCCCTCTCCGTTGCTTAGAGCTTGTTGCAGGGCCACTTGATGTGGGCCACCTAACATGTTTTCCATGCCACAAATAAGTTCTTTTTTTCAAACTGCATTTTGTCTTCTGCTTCACAGCAATTGGAATAAAGAAATCCTGAGAATTTTTTGCTTTATTTTCAAAATATGTCCTCCATTATGACAGGATTTTCATCTGAAAATCGACAACTTGAAAAAAAAAAAAAAAAACTATTTAAAACTGAGTGGGTACGTTCCTTTGTCTCTTGCCTCTTGGCTGAATCCGTGATCTTTTTTTTTTACTTGTCAAATCAGAGCTGTCAAAATGTCAACATTTGAAAAGAGAAGATTAGAAAAAGGAGCAGAGTAATACTTTATGAAACTGAATATTTTATTGTACATGTACATTTTGAAAATTGTGCATATAGTGTATTATATACTCTAATCAGGATCCAATTAAAGAGAAGAAACTTTGGGAGAGCCCTATCACTACTGTACGCCACATCAGAATAGGGAAGACACACAACCCCAACAGCAGATTCTGTTTTAGAGCGGAAATGACATCATCATAACCTCTATCTCCCAATGTCAATCATGTCCAGGTAGTCAATGGGCTCAAAGACCCACTCCCACATAAAATTAGGCTTAGCACCAAAACAAAAGATAAATAACAACAACAATAAACAAAGGTTGAGAACATACGATGAGTTGCATTTAAGGTAACAACTCGTTGAGAGCAGCTCCCAGTGTCCCAGGTGAAAACAGAAAAGTGCTATTCTTAGCGGTTTCACAGGTGTGTAATGTCTAGTTTCTTTCACTTGTCCAGCTCATCATGTAGGTCCAAGAAAATTCCAATCATGTCTGTCTGAAGGTATATGTATTAGTCATTAAGTTTTCATTAATTTTCTTAGTGATACCAAGGGCTCTTTCATATTTTTAGAATGAATGGAACAAATCAGGAACTATGTGTTCTCACATTTATTTAATCATCATCTCTTTTTAAATGGTCAAAATGATTGATAACTTTGATTATCTGACCTTATGGGAGCATATATAAATATTTTTAGTCAAAATAAAAGCATCACATTATCCTCATCACTCTAACAATAACAATTAAATTACATACTCAATTAGTTTTTTTTATTCCACAAATCCTTGCATTTGTCATATTTACAATGGCAATCACTGTTTATATTTGTATTAATTATTTACAAAGTTTTTAATACAAATAACTTAGCATGAAAAGATTGAACACCCTCTCCTCCTACATCCCCCTGATCCAACAAAGCATGCATTTCTAAATAATCTAAAACAAATCTTCCTGGAGACGAATATAGACTCCCAACGAAAATGAAAATAAACAGATGAATTAAATCTACTTTGCTTTCCACTCTTACTTTTCGAATGATGCCGATGTGAAATTATATCATATAAACGTGATGTGAATATGGCCAAAAGCGACAACCAAAAGCAGCAAACCCACATCAAACTGTCCAAGGAGAATTTGCACGAAACTGTTGTTTCTTTGTGATATAAGTTCATACACGGCGGCTAACACTAGCTGTTGTTAGCCTGAGCTTAGCTACTGCAGGGGAAAGGGTGGTACGTTTATGAGATGCAAACATTATAATGTGCCAGACATTACGCTCTTACTGAGTTTATTTATTACTTACCACAACGTCCAATACCTTTTCGAATACGGTCACTAATAACAAAAGAGCAGCAGGCTTTAGTCGGCAGGAGACCGTCAGCTGCTAGTTGTTGAAGGCCCGGCGGGTGTCGCTGATTTTCTTCTTCTTCTGTGCAGTTTGCGCGCACGCTGTAACAAGAGTTAAGGACCACTATTGCCACCTACAGGCCACTGCGTTTACATACGCAAACACAGTTTGCATGAGAGGGACAACATTTATATATTAAAGAATTAAATAAATGTTGCAAATAAATGAATACATAAATAAACTAAAATAACAAAAATTCAAATAAATACAATTTTGAGTCATAGTTTTGTTTAGGTCTGATATATAATTATATAATGTGTGTGATACTGAACAACAACATTAAACAAAAATATTCAAAAAGGCTTTTTAAAAAAAAAAAAAATTACTAATAAACAGGGAAAAAAAGAAAATTACTTGATTTGACTTATACCAAGCCTGGTGTTGTGTGACAATCTCAACGTAAACATACTGGCATGCAGTAGGGATATAACAATTCCCCGTCCCCTGTAATTTGGTATAAGGGTGTAACATACGGTAATTTCGGTTTTAAACTGAGAATTGTGGCATCACTGCCACTTACCCGGGAGTCTGCAACCTGAAGCTCCGGACACACGCAGCTCTTTCATCCCTCCATTGTGGCTCTTTGGCTTTGAAGAAAAATTCAAACAATTTAATTAAAAAATGAGTTTGTAGTTTTGGTTAATTTGTTTTAGTTAGTTAAGTTTTGTTGATTATTTTTGAATTTTAATATGTCAGATAACCGTACAGTAAGCACATTCTGATTTTTTTTAATGGATTTCCAAAGTTTGTTTTTGATAGCAAAAGGACAAAAATGGATGGTCCCATACTAAAATGATAATGATAGAAAATGTCATATTTTACTTGGCTTTCTTTGCATTTTTATTTCAAGTAAATCTGCTGCCGCATGAGGAGCTTATTTGATACACAGTGGATTTTATTTTGAAAGGAACTTGTGTGTTCTGCTGTCAAAAGTAAGATAAGTTCAAACTGTTTTATAGAAAAACACAAGACTTTTCTGTAGGGGTGGGATTGTATAAATTTGCTTCCTCCCACTCCTTTTTAAGCGATCAGTCAAACTCTTCTTGACTTTAGTGAGTAAACTATATTTAATTAATCTAATGTAACCTAACTGTGCATTGTATGCGAGCATCACTGCAAACATCTCTATGATCATAACTAAATACACCGTTAATTTCTTCTGATATCTTCGTTAATTTTTCTTTATTTTTTAATCAATGCATTTTTTTGTTTCGGAAATTATTTGATTATTTACCAAACGTATTCGCTCACCCATCCAAATGATCAGAATCAGGTGACCTAATCACTTGGCCTAGCCTCAGGTTTATGAAATCAAGCACTCAAATCGAGTTGTGAAATTTCCTGTCTGCTAAATATTCTACAGTCAACTGTCAGCTCTATCAGGACAAAATGGAAGAGTCTGGGAACAACAGCAACTCAGCCATGAAGTGGTAGGCCATTTAAACTGACAGAGAGGGGTCAGTGGATGCTGAAGCACATCATGCCAAGAGGTCAATTGCCACACAACTCCAAACTTCAGATTAGACTGAGTACAATGTGCAGAGAGCTTCATGGAATGGGTTTCCATGAGCAGCTGCATCCAAGCCACACATCACCAAGTGCAATGGAAAGCATTGAATGCAATGGTGTAAAGCACACCGCTACTGGACTCTAGAGCTGTGGAGACGCCTTCTCTAGAGTGATGAATCACACATCTCCATCTGGCAGTCTAATGGAGTCTGAGTTTAGAGGTTGCCATAAGAACGACACATTTCTGATTGCATTGTGCCGACTGTGAAATTTGGTGGAGGAGGAATGATGATGTGGGCTTGTTTTTCAGGACTTGGGCTTGGCTCCTTAGTTCCAGTGAAAGGAACTCTGAATGCTTCAGGATACCAAAACGTTTTGGAGAATTCCATGCTCCCAACCTTATGGGAACAGTTTGGAGCGGGTCCCTTCCTCTTCCAACATGACTGTGCACCAGTATACAAACCAAGGTCGATAAAGACATGGAAAGCAAAGCAGCAATGAGGGTTACAGTAGTGGTGATGAAGATCCCATTCCGCAACCCACTGAGCACATCAGGGGATGTAAACGTCTCTGTGGTGGATGCAATGGTTAGCCAAAGTGCAGTGGATATTTGTTTATTTTAGGTTCAGCGTTCTTCAGGGATAGGTGAAAGACTTTGGGGAAAACCCATAGACACAGCACCATTTAGTATTTTTAGCAAAATGCTTGTTTACAACACCTGTTGACAGAGTGATGAAGTGTAGGTTCATTCTATCCCAGACCTCACTCTCCCTGACGTTGTTGTCAAACTCAGCAGATCGAGGTTGAAGGTTCAAAAGATGGCCCAGAAGGACCTACACCAGCACCAGGCCGTCAGGACCAGTCCAATGAAGGTCATTTTTCTTATTTTGGCAAGTCTTGGAGGTAAATCTTCAAATGTCTTATAAATGTCCAATCAGATACATTTGTGAATGTTTAATTTATTTAGCAATAACTACTATTTTTATTCTTCTTCTGGTTGTGCAAGAAACAGCGGAAATAGCTGGACCCTGTTAAAATATTTTGAACAACATATTGATAAAGACTTAGTGAAAATGATTTCTGAATACTCGAATGTCATGTTACAGTGATCAGGAGTGGGCACCAACAGACGAGTTTACCGTTTTTTTGGTGCCTGTACTTTGATGTTCTGTGTCTGATTACCACAAATAGAGATGCACTGCCATTACTGACAGATTCACATGGGAACAATTCTTTAAACTGGGAAAGTCAGGAATGGAATCGGTTGTGTTCAGCGTAGAGATAAATAGTTTTACACTCTATCACACAAAGGGGACTTTAGTGTGTTTTATGGACAGAATTTTTATTCAAAATTTCAATAGATTATACTTTGTTTTTGTACGTGCAAGGCTCCAAAAAGCCCAAATAACTAGGCATATCAAATTATAGCTCGGGTCTTTAGAGGTTAATTCGGAAGTATTTGTCTGATATGTTAGTTTCATATGAACCACCTGGGACTCAGAGTCAGGACTAAACACAGAGAAGCAGAGTTTCACTTTCATGCAGTTAAATCTAGAACATTCATCCAACATTCATGTTACGTACACTTTTACTCTGTTTTACTCATTTTTTGTACTGACTCACGCAAATGTGCATATTTTGGTAAAGTGGTCTTTAGACCCCAAGTTGGGATGTTTTTAACACAACTTTGAGGTTAGAAAGGGACTTATTTTTTTTCTGGATTATTTTAACCTAGAAAAAAAAAACAAATAAACGTAAAGCGGATTATAATGAAATCACTATGGTCTAACCCAAAATACTAATATTGCTCCAAAAATAAATACAACAATATATCCCAACATGCAAACCCAAGAATTAAAACTAATAAACTTGTGATTTAAGAGTGTGATACTGCAGCTGCAAAACCTTTCATTTGACTCATACCACATTTCATTATTCTTTCTTTCAGCACGCTGGCACAGCACACAGATGACTGTTGGTGGGTGAAACTATGAAAATGCAAAGTTAGAATATCCACTACTTTTGCTGCCTCAGCGGCCAAACTGGGAACTTAAAAGTTTCACTGTAAGAGTAGAATTAAATGAATTAAATTAAAATGTAAAAATGAAAAATACTGCTTTCAACAAAACATTTATTATTGGTGATTTTTAGTCAGTATACATTAAATTATATATTTTTTTGTTCCTTAAAAAGCTCCAGGGATTCCAGGTATAGTTAGTTTGTAAATATTCTAATGTTAAATAGTTTTTTGTAGGTGTCATTAACAGTGATGTTGATTGAGATTTTATTTTGAAAAGTCGCGGCGGAAGTAAGGGTATCCTACGTAAAACTAGCTAGCTACCAGTGCTTAGCCACGTCATGTAAACCTAGCAGTGGATGAGTTGTGGAGTTAAGATAGCAATCTCGTCATTTTAACATTTTTTTGTTAAAATTTCCCATCGAGGAACTTTAATTTCAGATTTTTAAGTAATCAGAAGTCCTATGGAAAGATGTCGGACATCGGGGACTGGTTCAGGAGCATCCCTTTCATCACCCGGTCTTGGTTTGCTGCTTCGATTGCTGTTCCTTTTATTGGGAAGCTAGGGTTGGTCGATTTCAGAAACCTCTTACTCTTCCCGGAGCTGGTTTTCAGCAGATTTCATGTAAGTATCTTATCAAGCGGAGTCCTTTGCTTATGTTGTTGTGTGACTTTGTTAGGTGTATGTTTCAAATTACGTCTTATTGTGTTCTGAATGCGATCGATCAGTTAGCAGATGGCTAAGAGCCACAGGCCTCCATTAGAGCGCATCCAATGAGAGGCCGAGACGTTGGAGGGGAGAACTTCCGGAACCTGTCAAGAGTGCTTCTCTATGTCTCTAAACAACTACAGAATGAACAAATATAGCTAACATTTTTCTTTAAGTGCAAACCATTGTATTTTTTCCATTTATGAATAACAACTAAATACTTCAACGTATTTGGTACCGTCCAAGGTAAATATTAAAGCGCAGTACTGATAAACTCCACTAGAGGGAGACATAATTTCAAAAATAAATATAAAGGATGCCAAAAGGTAGTTCAAAAACTTTTTCTGTCGGCTTTTTAAAAGCAGTTTAGCACAGATTTAATTAGATGAGAAAAAAAAATTTATTTAAATGTTTAGATTAGATACGATTAGATACTATTTAAGGCAGTATAACCAAACCTACTGTCAGCTGTGTACAAATAGTTTTTCAGTAAAACTTTTGTTAGATTTTTTGGGCTAAAAAATGTACTCCCATTTAAAAAAACAAAAAAAACAAATTGCATATATTTTTCATAGTAGCATTACTTTTTAAAATGACTTTTTAAAGGCTCCTTTTAAGCAAATAATAACAATAATAATAACCTCTAGAAACATGCCCAACATTGCCAAAAGTATTCACTTACCCATCCGTACAGTTTAATTTAATAACTTGCATGTTCCAGACCTCCTAACTTCATGTGGCCTTCAGATGAGTTTCATTTTTCCATGGCCAAGCAGCTAAAGCATGTTTATCAGTCAGTACAATACAATGATGTAAAATGCAATCAGACATGTGTTTTCTGGAGTGAAGAATCACTCTTCTACATCTTGTAATTGGATGGGCTAATGTGTGCTGGCAGTTGCTGTACGAGTGATCCGGATCTGACGGACTTCTTTGTTCGGTGGAGTTCCGGGTTGTTCCTCAGGAGTTGTTCTCTCCTGCTTAGTTCAATTAAATAAACTCTTGAGTGCCTCAGCACACCAAAAAAATTCAGAACAATTCCATGTGTTCAAGTACACTGAATGGGCCACAAGCTTTTCTATGTTTTAGAAAAATAAAATATTTTAAAAAATACTTTGTTTTTTGTTTCAGATCTGGAGACCAATCACAGCCACCTTTTATTTCCCGATAACCCCTAATACGGGCTTTCTCTACCTAGTCAACCTATACTTCCTCTATCATTACTCCACTCGGCTGGAGACGGGTGAGTTTTTTGGTTTGGTTGTTTTCATATCAAAGGATTTTTCATTTCCCTCATCTTCATCATTAATTATAATCTTTTTCCTTGTTAGGGGCTTTTGATGGCAGACCTGCAGACTATGTTTTCATGCTTCTCTTCAACTGGATCTGCATTGTTGTATCCTTTGACCGTCATAAATTAGTTGAAAGTCCACTTCCAGAACCCACGGCTCCATCCGCCTGTGCTTCACTCAGCTGCACCACATGCCTCTCCTTTGTTCGCGGTTCCTAGACCACGCCCCTCTTTCTCTGCAGCACTGTGCCATGTCAAGGTGGCCCTGTGCCAGCAGACCAGTGTCAATCCACCCCTGCAGAGCAGAGAAACCCAATCTGGGTCACATGCAGCACTTACAGAAGCTTGGTGCTGCCTGCATCACTGCTCTGTTTCCTTCCATTTTTTCTTTTCTATTCGCTTATGTCTTAGGCTTTTCGGAAACTTTCTGTGGCGGTAAAAGAACGCTGTTCTTTTTTTTTAGGTCAGGTCATGTGCAGCATTTTGAAGCGAAGTGTTTGGCTTTTAGAGTCAGAGTGAGGCTTTGAGTAAACATTTCCATCAGCAGCGGCTGCAGGTGTCAGTCTGATGAACTTGTTTTTCTTGACTCTGGTTCTGCAGATAACCGGGCTGCTCATGAACATGCAGGTGAGGAGCCTGTGCAGCTCTGGCTGCTTTCACCGTCACCTCTGCACAGTGCTTTCAGAAGTTCTGACTGTGTTTGAACTCTTGTTTCAGCTGCTCATGATCCCGCTCATCATGTCGGTTCTGTACGTTTGGGCCCAGTTCAACAAAGACACCATTGTTTCCTTCTGGTTTGGTACACGGTTTAAGGTGGGCGGGTTGAGAAGATGCTTTCATGAACACAGTAACAACAAACTGTCATGAAGACGATTAACACCAACTCCTGATCTCTTTCAGGCCTATTATCTACCCTGGGTCATCCTGGCCTTCAACTTCATCATCGGAGGCTCGTGAGTAAAGATCGTCCTGTGAAATGTAGAATGATGTGTTCCAGCGGGACCACTCACAACCCGCCGCTCTCTGTTCCCTGTGCAGTTTTATGAACGAACTGACAGGAAACCTGGTGGGCCACCTCTTCTTCTTCCTCATGTTCAAATACCCCATGGATCTAGGAGGACGCTCTTTTCTGTCCACACCGCAGTTCTTGTGAGTTGAAAAGAACGCAGTGTTTTATTACAAATGAGCGTTGCGTTGATGTCACGCCCCTGCACACAGCATAAACATGGACACATGCAAATGTTATTCATACAAAAAAGTCATTTTCTGGCTTCTTGGAACCAGTGGGTACTTCCTGTTTGGAACGCAAAGGGAGGGGGGTCAATCAGTCCAGCTCTTTCATACAGTCGTATGGGAAGTGGACAGTGGGTAGTAACAAATATTACTGACATTTTATTGTAATATTTTATCGACTTGCCTTTCTAGTAAAGTGTAACAGAAATATGTGATTTTTTTACTGTCATTATTTGACGCATCATGCTCTGGCTTAGCTTTACTTTTTCAGCTTCTGCAAAAATAGAGATCTGGCTCAAAACTGTATGACTGGAAATATTGACTAACTCAGCCCAACTCAACAAAACAGAGTTCAAGTGAGATTTTGGCCATGTCTGAATTCCCACCCTACTCCCCAACTGCTAAAAAAACGATACAGTGCAGGACTATAAAGTCCCCTGGATTTTAAAAGCAATTCTGACACCATGCTCACTACTTTCTTTTAAATGGCGAATATGACGTCACTGATTTCACGTGAAAACCTAGTCAATACAACAATACATCATCAATATTTCAACAATCATTTATGAAACCACTGTGTTCTGATGATAAAAACAATGGTTTATTAAAAAATACTTCCAAATACATTTTCTTCTTCAAAAAAATTGTCCAAACGCAATGCATTGTGGTCTATATTCTCCAATCTATAAGCATCAATGCAAGCTGTTCTTTTTTTTTGCAAAGAATTCTGGGAAACTTCTAGGGCACATAGTCTTCGAATTGTAGATTTAGACAGCACTACACAATGTTGAATGCCCTACTTAGTGAATTTTATTTGTAAGAATCAGAAAGTTTGACACCAACCTGTACAAGTACAGCCTTTTACATGGAAGTCAATGGGAAATTGCTCCATTTTGAAATTGGCTTCCAGTGGTCAGCAACTCTTGGTACTTCCTGGTTGGCTTTTATTTTAGGAAAGAAATGTTAAGTTTTGTTTGGATGAAATCAGACTAATATTCCCTTTTCTATTTTGAACTGTTTTCATTAAATAAATTGAATCAGTATTAAGAGTTGATAACGCAAAATATTTTAGTGTATTTATATGAATACCATTGGTGTCAAGGATAAATGTAGTTGTTTGTAGTTTGTATTCTAACTACTCACAGCTGTTGTACTTTCAGTGGTGTTGGGAGGGGATTTTATTCTGAAAGTCACTGTTACGGAGCTATCATACGTTTTACATAAATCTGAGACTTGTCCTGGCCTTGTTTTTTCACTTTTACATCAGTTTCCCTTTCCGTTGCCAAGGTGATTGTGTCTGCACCATCTGAACATAAAGAATTTAGATTTTCACTCTCTACCAGAATCTTTTTAAGAACTTTACATCTTTTCCTGAAAAATGATGTTTTTTCTTTGTCTCTAAATGCAGACTCTACCTCCTTTTCCCAGGTATCGATTCTTCCCCAACCGGAGAGGAGGAGTGTCGGGCTTTGGAGCTCCTCCCAGCAGACGACCGGGTGCTCAGGACCCCGCCGGCAGAGGAGGGGGAGGCCAACACAACTGGGGACAGGGCTTTCAACTCGGGGGGGAATGAGGGAGTCCTGAGCTCTGGCCAACAAACGGCAGAGCGGCCGATGTTCCGGACTAAACACTTTCTCGCCTCCTTGTTTTATATCCCGTTCAAGGAAATCAAACCCTCAACTTTAAATTCAATTTATGTCAGATTTAAGATAAAAAAAGATCTGAGGGAGCACAGCAGGACTCTGTTCTCCAAGTGAAGACGCCATTACAGCAGAGGGAAGAGCGGTTTCATTCTAACGCCACCCTTTTCCTGCCTTTCTCTACGACAGTCAGGACAACAGGTTTCTCTCTCGGTGATTCCAGATCTGATTCCATTGTAACATTTTCATGCACTGGGAGGGCCGTCCTTCAGCAGAGCGCCATCTTTGGGTCTGTTTTCATGGATGTGAAATATTACATGACACCTGGGTTTTCTCCTGTTGTACAGACCCAAATGTAAACACAAGGATGGATTGTTGCTCTTTATTGTAAATAAAACTTTTTTTGAAAGGATACAAGGCCTCATTTCGTTAGAATTCCACTCATCTTTTGATCTATTGTAAAAGCTTTCCAGTGATCGATCTTTAATTATCATTGTCATTTTCCGCCTACATTTTTCAAAAACCAGCGTGTTTTTTTTTTTTTTTTTTTAGGACAGTTTCTGCTAAGCTGCAGGAGTATGTTAGAAACATACCTGAGTTGTGGGTGAGACTGTCGATGTGGAGCAACCCCGACCCCACTTCCCATCACCCATCTCTTAATTCTTTTTAGCTAGCTTACAGCCCCTCACCCCCCCTCCCAACTTAATCTTAGTGAGCAATGTAGAAGTCCAGTCAGTTTTGAGCTAAATGCCAGCTCTGATGATGAAAACAAAGGCGTACATGAATCTTTGTCTGCAAGTGAATGCATCAAGATGGATTTGAGCAGGGAGCTTGTTGCCTTTCGATGGTATATCACACTTTTTCAAACAGCATTTTTTTCATCTGGTCCTGAGTCACAAGTTAAATAAAAAAATAACTCAGAAATTAAATTATTATACAATTACTGTGTTTTTATTGACCTGCAGCAAGCCTGAAAAAAAAAAAAAAGCGTTTGATATTCTGTGCAGCGTCCTGGATAACTGCTTAGACAGAAACAGAGCAGCAGGGATGCAGCTAAACACCTGCTCCAACCTGAAATGTCTGCTTCAACCTCCCGCCCTTCGCCCGCACAAGAGGACCCGACGCAGGAAGCGAAAAACAAACTGATACCTTTCAATCTTTTTCTGAAAATGAGAGTTGACGGACATGCAGCTGGAGAAAGTTGACATTCTAGCTTTTTTGTCAGTCTGTTTCTGCACATTCATGAGCTTTAGGTTCCACAGTCCAGACTGAATCCAGCAGTAAGAGTTCAGGAATCTTTTTTAACATGCTTGCAATATTTTCTCCAACAGGCTTATGGCAAATCCAGCCGAGAAAGATTTGAATAGAGGCGGGCTAAGCTGAAATACATCGCTGTGCCTCCTGCAGAGGAAGCGTCAGGCATACACAGGAAAGGCAGCGTGGTGTGATCGGACAGACCCTTCACTTATTTTTCACTTCAGAAATATTCTGATCCAAGAGCAGCGGATAAAAAGAAAAAAGCGTACAGAGCACGTGTCTGCAGCGCTCTAGGTCGTGGCCCACAATGCACTTCTACTCCCTCCTGCCACACTTCAGTCACTACTTCATTATAGCATGGCGTTTGATAGTGAGAGCAAAATGATCTCTAAACAGAGAAAAATGCAAGTGCCTTCAGTCTCCTCAGAACGAGTCAAAGGATTTTCCAAAAAATAAAAAGATTTGAAGCAAATACACTATAGTACATTTTGATCTTGAAAGAAGACAAACATTCCAGATTCAGAATAAAACTAAACAAAACTCGCTTTTCCAGAAAAAAAACTGTACAAACCTTTTAGTTATACAGACTAAATATGTACAGAGGCCTTTCTTTAAAAAAAAAAAGTAACAAGGTAATAATATACTGAGTACCACTTTGGCACTCCTCTTAGAGTCAGCACTTCACTGCTTACTGGCATCACAGCTTCCTGACTTGGTCGTTACACAGATGAAATCAACATTTTCTGCACCTGGAAAGATGAGAAATTCATTAATTCCTGACAATTCTCATTTATCGTCATTTTGTATTTGCATCTTCTGATTCTGATGTGGTTCAGTCCACGTTTCACTGCTAATGATGGTGTTCCAGTGCCATCTTTTTCTGAAGGACGGATCAGAGGTAATTACTCTCCAACAACGTCCGGAGCAGCTGGAGGCAGCAGCTGCAGCATCTCAACTCGGCGTTTTCTGAATCAGAGCAACAGTCTGAGCCTGTGGGAGGAGAAGCACCACCTGACAACCAGGAGTTGGACTTCTCCTTTGAAACAGCTTTCATTCCTAAACGTGCGTCAAATGCCCGGTGCGTACATACAGTGGATATAAAAATGTCTACACACCCATGTTAATGTTCCAAGTTTTCATGATGTAAAAAAAAGGAGAGAAAGCCAAATAATTTCAGAACTTTTTCCACCTTTAATATGATCTGTACAATGCAGTTGAACAACAAACTGAAACTCTAAAACTTACACAAAAAAAAACAGACAAAAAAAAATAACCTGGTAGCATAAGTGCACACAGCCTTAAACTAACACTTTGTTGCAGCACCTTTAGTTTTTGCCACAACACTCAGTCTTTTAGGGTAGGAGTTTATCAGCCTGGTACATCTGGATGCGTCTATATTTTCCCACTCTTCTTTGCAAAACTGCTCCAACTCTAATAGATGACGAGGGCATCTTCTGTGCACAGCCCTCTTCAGGTCACCCCACAGAGGAAAAACACCCCCATAGCATGATTCTGCCACCACCATGCTTGACTGTAGACATGGTGTTAATTTGGTGATGTGCAGTGTTGTTTCTGTGCCAAATACAGCTTTTGAAATGATGTCCAAAAAGTTCAGTCTTTCATCAGACCACAGCACATTTTCCCACACGTGTTTGGGAGATTTCAGATTTCTGTTGGCAAAAATAAGCCGGGCTTGGCGTTTCTCTTCGCTACTTTCTTTTCCACCTTTGTTTTCTCTTTCTCTTTGTGCTACACAGCAGGTATTTGGAAATTCCTTCAGTGTTGCTTTTGGCCTCTTGGCAGCCTCCCTGACTAATTTTCTTCTGGTCTTTTCATGAATTTTGGATGCACGTCCTGTTCTTGGTAACCATGGTGTATTTCCTTCCTTAGAATTCCTTTTGTAGCCCTCACCTGACTGATATCGTTGAATGATGAGGTCCCTCTGATCCTTTGATAGCTCTCTGCGGGCCATGACTTCAGCTGCAAGATGTGGCTACAAGAACGTCAGGAAAAACCCACACCAGATCTGCTGAACTTTATCTCAGGATGATCAAAGGCACCTAAATTGGTGACAGGTGTGTGCCGACTCCAGTGTGACATGAGCTTAAATGTCATCGGTCAAGTGTGAACACAGTTGCACTCCCAGTTACAAAAGGGTGTGAATTAAGTAAGCACATCCTTTCTTCTATGTCATTTTCATTTACAGGATCTCCCTGAAATATGTCTGCTTGTCTTTCACTTGCATTGTACTAGGTCATTTTGAAGGTGGAAACGAACTGTTTTTCTGTTCTTTTTCTTTACATTATAAAAACTTGGCATTTGAACAGGTGTGTAGACTTTTTATATCGAATGTAGCTTAAAATTTCATGTCACCCTCATCTTTGTTCAAGAAAAATGAGGTTCTGAGACATCAGTTGAACCCACCGTCAGCCTGTGACTTGTCCAGGTTGGTCCAAAGCCACAACTTCTAAGTCCGTTGCAAGTTTTTGTTGCTCCACTCCTCCATCGGTCTCTTCTCCAACAGCCACGGTGACCTTTACCCACCTGGCAACCAAGGCACAAACCTTCAACAATCTGAGCACCACATCAGCCTTGATTTTTTTTTTTCTTCCAACAAAATAAAAGCATTTTTTTCCGTCTCTTTAAACTCACTTCTCTTTGTTTTCAGGACTTGTGCTGGTGTGGTCCTGCCGGGCCCGACTCAAGCCGGCCACACCCAGGACTAGTCTGTCAGTTAACCACTGAAGTTTGTCCTGCTGGAACAACTTGGAGTTCTCCGTTTGTGCTTCATTCCCACTGGCTTCTTCCCCTGCAGACAAGGCTGTAAGGACAACAGGAGAACATCAGACCTTCAGTGAACCATAACAATCTTCATCTTCTCTCCTGAACTCACCCTTCACAGCACTGACTTCCACGGACGAGCTCTGCTGTTTCTCAGAACTCTGGCCGTTTTGTTCTAGCCCTCCTGCCGGCGGCGTTGCCAGGTTCTGAAAGCCTTCCATCCAGTCCAGAGTTTCCCCGTTCCTCAGGGCTGAGCGGTGCTCCTTAAACCAGCGGACGATGTCAGTGCGTCCCAGGCTGGTCTGAGCCTCCAGCTGGCTGTACTCCTCAGGAGTTGGCCACTGGGTCCGGCAGAACATCTGTCAGGAGAAGAAAGAGTGAACGTAAATTTGAGGTGTTGCTGAAATGATTTTTTTCCCACCAACTTTTCAGTCAGAAAATTCTGTCAAAGTTAAGCAGGAGTTGCTTTTTCACTCACTTTCAGCTCAAGTTAAAACCTTTTCCCTCCTGCCTTCTTCAATGAGATGGAAATAGAAGTATTTAAATAAATAAAAATATGTGAATAATACAAATGAACTCATGTCAAAATAATTTGCTGATTTTAAATGTTCTAAATTTAATTTAATTTGTGTTTGAAAGTCCTTTCAAGCAGAATATCTGTCAATCACTTAAAGTGGATGGAACCTGCAAGCCCACTGACTGATCCTTTGGCATTGATTTAATTTGGTAGACACCTACTTGCTTCTGTTTCCATTGTAGCTAAAAACTCCAAAGACAGACCTTGATATGAAAATGAAGCTGCAAGAAAAGAGAGTTGAAAGACTCTCCTTTGGATGAGGTTTTTAGAACACCGGTTGCCGTTCACACCCGTCAAAAAACAGGCTTCACCTCCTCAAGTATGACAAAAGCATAATAAGAAAAGCCAAAAGTTGAGAAAAAACAACATTTGAGTTAATAGTGTTACTGTAACATTGTAGAAAAACTTCTGTTTGATTGTAGGGAATTTTACTTTAAAGCCCCACTCCAATGAAAACTGTGTTTCAGATGTTTTTAACATGTTCTTGTGGTATTTTTCAAATGATGGAGGACATGTGTAAAGAAAATTAAGCTCACAGTTGCATTTCTGAGTATTTCCTGATTCAAACTGTTGTGAATCAGGAGCAGACGAAAAACCACAGTTGGAAAAAGAGATTATTTATGATACAGAAAATACAATGGGCGGGCCACAAGCTCCCTGCTCCGTTCAAATCTGAAGGATCCACTTGAAGACGACTAGATCTGTTAGATAGATGTTTGTACATTTCAAAAAGGTGAAGATCTTTTATGAGGTTTGGTACAGTGTGTCAGTGCTCCATCCTCAGCATGATGACGACAGGTTTCGTCTCTGCTTACCTCTCTGAGCAGAGCCAGTGAGTCGGTGGAGATGGTTGGGGGGCTCAAAGAGGCTGCCGCCACGGGAGGATGAGGAGAAGAGCGGGATGACGTCAGTATGGGAGGCGACGTTGAAGAGGAGAGGGTGGCCGGCTGAGGGGAGAAAACGGCGAGCGCAGGAGGGGAGGAGGAGGAGGAGGAGGAGAGGACAGGTGGGAACGGAGAACAGTGCAGAGGCTTCCCGTTGTGCTCTCGGTGGGGGGCCCCGTTCAGCAGCGCTCCTCCCGGCCGCTCGGACCTGTCCTCTGTGTTCTTAGAGGCCATCGTGAGTAAAACCTTCTCCATATTGTCCCTCAGTGCCCTGCGCTCCGAAAACCAGCAGTCCACCTCCGTCTTGGACAGCCTGGTCTCCTGAGCCAGCTGGCCTGCAGCGGAAGACAGTTTGGAAGACGGGATGAGCCGTGTTCACTCTTTGTGGAGGCGTTCTCCTTTTAAAAAAGCGCCTCTCACCAGGAGGTCTCAGAAAGGGGCTCATTAAAAACATTTCTGCTGTTTGTGCCACCATAGGCAGCATGGAGCATCCCC
Source organism: Adrianichthys oophorus (assembly GCA_036245035.1). Taxonomy (NCBI): domain Eukaryota; kingdom Metazoa; phylum Chordata; class Actinopteri; order Beloniformes; family Adrianichthyidae; genus Adrianichthys; species Adrianichthys oophorus. The sequence goes on from BSAI01000207.1 coordinate 19,594,728, forward strand.
AGAGTAACAGAAAACTGAACTCACAGGCTGTAATCACGCAGAAACAAGAAAACAAAAACTCACATCCAAGTCTGACACGAACACAAAATCTGAAAATGAAGCCATCTGCTCCAAAAGTAAAAAACAGGCTCTGCGGTGATTTGTAATTATATTTTTATCCTAAATATTAGAGATGTTCCAATTTTATCATGTGATCGGAAATTAGCCCTGGTCACACAGTTTCAGAATCTGATATTTATTTTATTCCGATTATGACCAGCAGCTTAAAGCTTATTATTACAGATAAACACTGTTATAGCATTCTGCAAATGGATCACAACATTTTACTGCTGTAAAACACAGCAGAATATGGCACTAGATTGAGCAGAAGGTGGAAAAAGTGGAAAAAAAGAAAGGAAAAGAAATCTCTCAAAAACTAATAAATGTTCATAATAGAACAATGATGTAAAAATAAATCCATCATTAATGTTTAAGAATTATTCACATATGATCAAAAATATTCAATAGTTCTGAAGATACTAAAGCTGTTTTTGCTTGATTGCCGAAGCTACTTCACAGAAGTTCACTGTTTAAGCGTGAAATGATAAAAGAAGGTTAATTAAATTAAAAAATGGGAAAAACTTGGATCTGGTTGATAAATTTGTTCTTTTTTTTTAAGTTTACAAAAGTATCAGATCAGAACTCAGTATCAGCAGATACTTATAATTCGATGGCTGTGAATCGGATCAGGACATCCCCACTAAATATGTCACTTTAGACTACTATGTGCATAATCTATGAGGGCTGATGTTGGCAGAACAATTCTTGCTGAAGTACAAAAAAGAAAGTACTTTTCAAACACGTCATTGTGACTGGAATGAAGGTGAAACCCGTGGATGTTCATGAGTTCATACCCAGCTCTGCCTCTGATGGGGAGGAGCTTCTCTGGAAGCTCTCCTCCAGCGCCTTCAGCTGCTCAGACGTCTTCCCCTTCACCCTCTCCAGCAGGGGAAACTTGTGAGGAACCGCTTTCTTTACTGGGACGTCTTTAACGGGTGGCACTGCCTCCGCTTTCACCAGCACGGGGGGAGTCGGTATGTCTACATGGAAACACCGCACAGATACACACATTCATGACCAAAAAAGTGACCTTTATGTTTATTTTTTGGAACTTCTCTGAGGTTGCTCCTCCTACTTTTGAGATTGAGGAGCCTCTGTTCACTGAACCACTTCTTTATCTCTCCTCTGGACAGACCGGTGGTCTCGATCAGCCTGTAAATCTGTCACATCACAACGTCAAATAAAAACATCTGCATCTACTGGTCATGGCAAAACAAGCAGCAACACAAACTTACGAAAGGAGTTTAGATGTTGTTTTTGTGATGAAGTGATTGGACTCACATATTCTTACCTCATCTTCCTCGGGGAACGGGCACTGAGTGTAGCTGGACCTCAGCACAGACAGCTGCTCTGCTGTCTTGTTGGGGTCCACGGTGAAGCTCAGAACTTTGGAGGACGCCGGCCTGGAGGAGGCTGCTGGCACAGAGACGGTCTGAATGATGGAGGGCCTTTTGCTCTCTGTGCTGATGACGGGACAGGTCAGGGGCCGCTTGAGCGACTGCGCCACCTGCAGACAAACAAAGCAAAACCAATGTTCAGACTGGTTTGGAGGTCCCTTCAGGTGCCTGAAGTCTTCTTTAGCCGGGTATCCTTACCTGGTTGGCGACTGTGAGGGCCAGAGGAGCGCAGGTGACGGTGGAACCGTTGGCTACAGGGGTCAGCACGAGGCTGCTTTGGCCCAGAAGCTGACAGGGAAGGGACTGGAGTACAGAAGCTGTCTGTTGCAGGGGTTTGGAGGCGGTGCTGTACACAGGCTGGGCGGGGCTTGAGTGGGAGCTGATCTGGGAGGCGACCACGGTCAACGTCTGAGGCACGGTGGAGATTGTACCGTTGAACATTTTTTTTCTGGCTTCTTCCACCTGAGATAATAGAAACCGTTTTGCTAAATTTAGCAAAAAGAAAATGCACAAAAAAGACCTCTCTACTCTAAACTATATTATTTGCCACTTAACTGAACTGATGAAAGAAGTATTATACACTAAATTAATATTACAGACTGTAAATATATGACACACTCTAGAAGTAGTGAGTATGTCTCTGAGGTTAGAAGGACATGGGACCGAAGCAGATGCTGTAGAAGTCCCTCCACGCTTACAGCACCTCTTCTGGAGACCAGCTGATGCCCTGCTTGAGCCTCTGTGTGGTGAACCAAACTTTGATCTGCTCCTCCGGGTGCTTTGATGCTGCGGTGAGCCAGGACAACTCCGCCTGGGTGGGGTACGGAAACTTGTTGAATGAAGAGATGAGGGTCAAGTTATCGTCAAGGGAGGGGTTGTACTTGGTTGTGTTCAGGGGCACTGCGATCTTCGGCACCTGAAAGAGAACAGGGCTGTTACAGGCGGAGCAACAGACCAAAACACTCAAAAATACTTGCGCATTTTTAAATCAAAACATAAAGTTTGCTACATGTTACATTCTCAGATTTGCTAGTTGTGCCATTTTTAGGAACATTTTCAAGCTTTATTCTCTGATGCGACACAAAAAATATATCTAAATGTTTAATAATTTTTTGTAATTGGACTATCAAATTAGACACAAAAAATGTACAAACATGACTTTAAGGCTGTCTGCTCTTCAAACTTTCTAGACTTAATAAATCCATCAAAGTCAACAAACATTTGATGGGGAAAAACCTCAAGTTAATTGTGAGGAGTACTGTTTGGCGACAGTAATGCTGGATATGGTCGTGTGACCTTTCAGTTTTTCACTCCCAGTACATATTCATTTTTGGTCAGCTGTTACATCATTAATGTTGGAGCATGCTCAGTAAACAGAATTCAATAAAAAACATTTAAAAAAGTAGATTCAATAGTCACCTGTCAATCATAAAACAACAACAATATTTAACATGACGCAAAAAATGCACAACAGAAATATTTGCTTGAATATAGTTTCTAGTCACAATGTAGACATGTTTGTAGTTCAAATTTTTGGAATGTTTGGGAATTACGTTGTCATTTTATATCAATTCTCTTGATCTTTTAAGGCCTTGTTATGGGACACATGCAAGGACCAAATGGGGGATTCAGGTTCAGTTACTTTCAAACTTTGAAAACAAACTTTTGTTAAAAAATCAAAAGGATTTTCTCTTGAGTTCCATCTCGTTTGTCTATTTTCTGAAAAGGTCAGAGTTTGATAACGTCACAACCAACCAAGACGAGAAGGAGACAACTGGGATGATAAAGAACTCAATGCAAACTGATGGTAGAAGTCACACTCACCACTGTAGCCACGCTGGCTAAAGCATAAACCGTTTAGGTACCATCACCATGCAAGCAGGTGGATTCAGGCCGTGCCCTTTCAGGTGCTTTTTTGCTGTTCAGTTCAGGCAGGTTCAGCAAGATTAAAGTTTGTATCCTAAATAACAGTGCTGGTTGTTTTTTTCAACAGTTCATGTGTACTGACATGAATCTGTGCTCAGGGTGCGCTTACTTTACCAGATAAGTTGGAGTGTGCACAGATAAAGCAAAAAACTTTCAGGCTTTAAATGGCCTACATTTTGCAGAATCCACTTTTTTAAACTTTTAAGTGTATTACAGTGTTCCTCACAAAAACATCCCCAAAGCAGTATTTTGTTGCATTCATGCATCTCTGAGCATTCCTCTAAAACCCTGCTCTCTGAGCACCAGCCCCTTCCAATCCATGAAATCGAGTGGGCCCTCATATTGTGATGTCACAAAGGGAACAGCCCCTTCCAGGAAGACACTGTGCTGCCAGCACCAATCCCAGGCTAACACACACCCATTTTCTCCACTGAGCTAACGGTGATTGGCAAAACGCTTTCATTTTATAAGCACGTAGTGCTTTAGCAAGCATGTCCATCTTTGCTAAAGTTCAGATGTTGTTTGTTTTCATGGGCAGAACATAGACACGCTGCCAAAGCTGGCTCTAGGATGACGTCATGAAATGGACGGCACGCCCAAGGAGCGAAAAGCGCATTGAGAACAGCGCATCAACTGACACCCCGCGGGCAAAGTCTCCCTTCTTTGCTCCAAATGGCATGCATGCGCTTGCAGACAAATACATCCATTAATATCTTAATTTTCCCCATCTAGTTCAAAGCTGTACAGCTGGACACCTCTGAAATTACTCACGGCTTTTTTTGTTAGCTTGGGCTTGTGAGGTGCTATAAACTACCGGAGAGAGTGTAAACAAAAGGTTGATGGGAAATTAGCTGAGGCAAACTTCTGCAACAACCCCTACCACAAACCCAAAGTGAATTTCTAATGAACTCCTGTTGCTCTGCAGAATATATGTCTTAAAAAAATGACACAGGCTTTTTAATTTTGGCTAAAATCTGCATAATCAGAATTAAAAGACGACTGTGACGGATTTTACAATTGAAAAAAACATTGTTGGACTGGGACTTTGAAGCCGATCTGTGCTTAAGGTAACACTGGTTTATCTTAATGGTTACCCAGCAGCAAAACAGGACTGTATCAATTTGTGGATTAACCAGATTGCTACACAGATAGAAGCTAAGGTATGGTGGAGATTTTCTTTGGTAACTGATTTAAAACTTCATTCAAAAATCTTAGTTGTAATAAAATGAACCCTCAGTCTTCTGTAGATTCAATGTAGATTACTTGGACCTGAACTGCTTTCTTAATGTACTTTGCGCTGATTGCACTGATTAATTTGATCCCTAATCTTACCTGGGTGTAGTTGAGAGGCTGCTGTAAAGAAGGCATGATGTGAGAAAGGCCGCTCGCTTTGATGAGTGTGGACTCTGGGATGATGACGGTGCCGTTCACGTTGAGCGCTGTGATGGCTTTCTTGGACAGATCTGGTGCGGAGGTCCCCAGCTGAGGTTCAGTCCGTTTGTTATCTGCTGACGTGACCTTTGCTTTGTTAGCTTTGACTGGGCCGCCTTTACTCTGCGGCGGCGTTACCGGTTTGTCCCCTTTGGCGGATGTGGCACTGGCAGTGCTGTAAATGACGGCGTTGCTGCAGCCCTCTATCGTCTGTTCCAGGATCGTCTGATTGTTCATTTTCACGCGTTTGAATTTGAAGTTGCTCTCCCCCGGATGGCGTCTCTCGTTGTGTTCCGTTAGGGTGTCAAACTTCTTTGTGTTGAAGTTGCAGACGGCGCACAGGTACAACGGGTTGAGAATGACATTTGGATGGTTGGAGTCCACGTGTTCTTTGAAAGTGTTGAGATTCTGGGTGGAGAAGGTGCAGTATTTGCACTCATAGCCACCCTGCTGCTTGCGTGGAGGTTTGGAGGGTTCTGAAGGTTCTACTGTCGACTTGTCCAAAACTTTATTTGTATCTGAGACCTTGGCATTTAGGTCAACATCCATTGACGATTCTCCGTCTGTGCTGGGTGGTGCACTCGTGAGCCCCTCGTCAGTGTGGTTCTCTGTTGTTGTCTAAGAGAAGAAAATGAGACAAGTTTAAAAACAAAGGAGGTGCAGAAACTCCATTTATGTTTTATTTTAGTTCCAACAAATAGTAATTCTAATTTCCTAATCGTATTTAACCCAGAATAACTGAGGCCATGTTTCTGTGCTCTTGCCTGAACATCCATGTGGTGGGACTCCTTCTCTTCGTCATCCAGCTCCATCATGGTTTGCTCTGGGCGGATCATACAGGGGGTGGAGGCTTTTCGTCTACTGGACATGTTGGTTGCAGGTCCTGGTGGACCGCTGGCCTCGACTGAAGCTTGTACGTGGCCAGGGATGTGGTAAATGAGGCTCAGAGTCCCAAGCAGCAGGACTACTGAGATTGAGTAGTACTTTCTGGAATTGGACTCAGAGCGAAACGTCTAAAGAATTCGTAGTGATTAGTGGCGTATGCTGGGCGCACCAAGCGTCAGCTCCACCACCAGCAGACTTCTTGTAACTTCATGACGGGGCTCTGCCTGTATGGAAAACAGAGAAACCAGGATGAGAACCTACAACTGTGAAGCTACATTCACACTGGCCTCTGCAACATGCGTTCATGCGATCACTTCCAGTGAAAAGTCTATGTAAATTTGTGTTTCATTCTTTTAAATGCTTCATTCTTTTCATGCTTTTAAAACTCTAGCATTCATGCATAGCTATGCAAGTTTCTATGACCGTTTTTGGGTTCTAAACCAGGTCGAACTTTGACCAATCAGGGACTTGGTTTTGGTAGTGACCTATGAATGGTGTCCCTTTAAATTCTCAGAGGAACCAGCTTTTTCAAAATTGATTATGGAGGACAAATTAATAAAAGCGGTTTGTGTCCGGCTGGAATTCTATGACACCAAGTCTTTCATAATGTATATTGGAATGGAGCTGTGAAAGATAAGCCTGGAGCAAGATTCAAGAGAATTGCACCGCTTTGACACAAAGCCTCTTCCAACTGTAGGAGGGGGACAGTAAACAAAAGAAAAAGAAGCCTCTTCCTTTTTGTCCAGTGGGAACACCATTGGCTATATACGCATGCAAGAACCCGTGCTTAGCGCATTCTTGAGTGCACGTCAAATGCCTGGTGTGTACGTGGTTTACACAAGAACATATTAAGAAATTTGAATCTAAAAACTCTGCTCCACTGTGGTATCAAAATGATGAAAGCATCAGAAATGCAAATGTTAGTGCTGGAAGGTGAAGAAAAGGTCGACAAACATGATGTCATAAAGAAAGGCAGGTTCTCCTTCTACACATTAGGAAATCTAGCTGTACTAACTTACAGTGAGAAAAAGTATGTGAGAATCACTGATTTACTTAAAAATCAGTGTACACTGAACTTAAAACAGATATGTTTGGTGTGCAATGCCCATCATAGAAACACTTCAACCGTGAGAGACAGTGGGTAAAAAAAAAATCCACAAAAAACACATGATTTGATTTTTCATGAATCTGAAACTAAACCAGGGTTACATTACAAAGAATTAAGGCAAACTTGTATAATGGTGCAGAAAATGACACAAAAATACAAGTTTGCCTTAATTCTTTGTAATGTAACCCTGGTTGTGAATTACAGAGGTCAAAGGTTTCCTGTAGGTCTTCAGCAGGTTTGCACTGTAGCTGTTTTGGTTCATTCTTCCTTTCAGATCTTCTCAAGAGCTGTGAAGTTTTGAGGTTGTTGGTGGACAGCACACCTTCAACTCTATTCAGAAATTCTCTATTAGACTGAGCTCCAGAAACTGGCTAGAAAACTCATTCGTTGCCCAGGCGATGCGTTTGCTGCTTTGGTTCCAACACTCATTGACCTGAACCGTGTAGTTCTCGGATGTTTCTTCACTGTCCTCAAGACCATTAGTACCCAACCAGCGGCAGCGACTCTCTTGTATTTCATCCAGTTTTTAATAATTACTCCAACAGTTGATCTTTTCTCATAGAGCTGCTTTTTTTATCCTAGATTGCAGACCTGAACCAGACTGAGATGAACCCATCTTGTTCCTGGTGTCCTTTGACAGCTCTTTGGTCTTGGTGGAGAGGCTGTAGTCTGGCTGTTTAACAGTGTGGACAGGTGTCTTTTATAGTATAGGCAACAAGTGGAGGATGAAGTAAGTTCTTAAATAAGTAACAGGGCTGTGAGAGGCATAATTCTTGCTTATTTGTAGAAGATAAACAATTGTTTTCTGCTCCATTATACAAATAAATTATTAGGGGGGGGGGCGCTGCATGGTGGCGCAGTGGATAGCGCTCTTGCTTCACAACAAAAGGGTTTAGAAAAAGGATGGATGGTGATAGTCTGGACTAATCAAACTTAAAGTTAAACGATAGTGAGTCTCTTGATGTCTCACAACAGCCCTCTGATGTAAAGACGTGTCATTTACTGTTATTGTTATAAAGCATTATAGATAGTACCAGTTCAATACATTTTTTTTAAGTTGCAAATGCCAGGATTATCATCTGAACTCAAACTTTACAGATAAAGTTTAGGGAGTAAATTACAGCCTAGGTATCAACCACATTTTTATCACATATTTAGCCAATAAATCAATTACATACTGAATACATTTTAAAGAATAAATTCAGATAATAATTAATGTTAAAAAGCATTTATTTGATTATTTACATTTTTGTTTCATTAAAACTTTTAACAGTCTTTTGATGCACAGACAGGAAGAACGCTCCATAAAAATACAGTAATTAAGTTAATGTGTTGAATAAACCAGACCTTCATTTTGAAAAGATTTGTTTCATGCTTCAAGAAGATAAAGTTACAATAAAGAGTTTTAACAAAATGTCCGTCAGTTAAAATTAAGGTGAGAATGACCAACAGCAGTTTAGATTACTAATCAGTCACCACTCGAATTAAAGTAGTACGAATTTCTATCACTTTACTTAGTGGTTTGATGCTTTTTTGATGCTGGTGTGATCACAAAAGGTAATCATTTATCAAACAGAGACAAATCCAAAGAAACTCTTCCTTTAAGACATTCTGAAGAAGAAACTTAAGTAAATATTCTTTAAACACTGAAATACAAGAAGGAAAATCTAAATATGCTTTTCAGTCAGTTTTTTACTCCCAAGAGCTCAGCTTTTTCACAAAAAAAAAGCTAAAGAAACCAGTAAAAACACTGTCAAAAGTAAAAGAAAATAAGAAAAAAGCAAACGACTGCAGAGACAAAGCAGCTAACCTCACTGAAAAAGACCATTAACATTTTGATGGTCTCATGGAGGAACCTTACACTTAATATTTTATAAATCAAACCAGTCGAGGCAGAAATTCAAATCCGACAAAATAAATTTACAGCACTGTTGTGGTAAAAACTCACATGCATTTCACCAACAAGTCTGTTTTATACATGAAAAGATGTATGACAAATGCAGGTAGGATTGTTTAACTAGGTGGGTTTACTGGATTTGGGGAGAACATGTATAACAGTTCATAAAGGAATTATTCACTGCATGTCCCAACACAAAGTTGTAAAAAATGCAATCAAGTATGTGTGCTTAGTAAATAAAATGAGTGAAAACTGAATAAAAAATTTGCTAATTAGGTTTACTTTTAGCTTTCTCAATCTGACACTTTGTCAGCTGATCACATGGCGGCCGACTTCCTGCTGACGCTCCCACTGGAACAGAATGTGCAGGGATTGTATGATGAGTAGTATGAATCAGATTTTAGAGCTTCACAAACTCATCAAAGTATTCAGAAAGTGTTTGTAAGGGTCAGCAAGACCAGATCTGTGTAAGCACAAGACCGTTTACATCTACACCACAGAAATAAGTAGTCATACTTATACATACATATTTTTACAGACAGGCTACAGCAGCAAAAATGCTCATGCTAAACACACAAACGGATGCCAGAGTTCCAGCAGAAAATAAGGAAATGATCCAAAAGAAAGAATGGAAACCCATGACCGTGCCACATTCAGTGACGTTCATTTTCTACTCTTAACTCCTTCATGTCTGCACAAAGAACCTGCTACCGCTGCTTTAGAATTGGCTGATGAATTAGTACTATACCAATATTGCTAAATCGTTTTATTGCAAATGATTACAAATAAATTACAAAAAAAAATAAGAAAACTAGGTTCAAATAATGATTAAAATTGAGTGAAATTAAATACAATAAATGCACATTATTTTTACAGTTAATTAAAGAAAGTCAAAAATACTTTAACGAATGTAAAAAAAAATACTATTTAGTGGTATTTATCAGCATATTCCTTCTTGTATTTCCAGTGTTTTCAGCTTCTTCGTGTCGTCACTCCCTTCTTTTGGTAAGTAAATGACACTCTGACCTTTAACGCTCAAATCCTGTCATCTGCCGCTCGACTCATTGTCCCAAAATGTGTCAACTCCTTAAACAGCCCACTTTAGGCGTCATTAGAAAGGCATCCTCATTACCATGGAGTCACTATAGCAACAGAGCTGGACAAAGTCAGTTCTACATTCAAGTTGTTGCAGAGGCTGTACGTCACCTGTGTGATCTATTAAAACATTCAAAAACGGAACAAATTCTCTCAAATCTTATCAGGATTTTTGTTTTAGGAAATACCACTGCTTTAACACATTTAAAAACAGCAGCGGGCTGAAACTGCAGCTAAAACTAGGAACCAAACAGCACTTAGTCTAATAATTTTTGTATCTGTGTGGTTTGTAGCATCTTATTACCGCTATACAAAATGTAATTTACGCATATTTAAACATATTTACATCATTTCTCTCCCACACGTTATCGGCTAATTCTGTCGCTTCACTAAACAAACATTAAACATGTGCGTCTTGCAGGGTACGTTTCATTTGTTGTCATGGGAAGCTTAATTCGTTCAAAGTCACATGGGCATGTTTCTGTGCAAGTAGAAAGTTGGTTAATTTGCAATGAAACAAGAAAAACTATAAATAATTTGTAAAATTTTCTGAGCACTAATGTGATTGATGGTTCAAGATAAAACATAATGCAATGGTAGAAGTGAAACATGCAACAAAGAAATTAATTTATATTTGAAAAAGTAATTAAAAAAGAAGAATGGAGGAAAGATTGTTCACGAGGAAGATTGCAAGTGAGAATGAAAATATACAAACTAAAATTAGTAGAGAAGAAGAAGGAAAGAAGAGAGAAAGAAAAAGTTACATTTGGTTTTTATTAAGTTCTTTAAAATATTTTTTCCACAAAGCCCATCTACATTTTTATTTACAATCGAGATTTAATCTCGGCTGCATTTATCTGCATCAGGGGTGCGAGGATTCTTTTTACCAATGATTTGATTCATATCATAATTTGTGGCTGCTGATCCGATTCATAGTTGATTTTAGTTCATTTTGAACAATCTGATTGGATTTGATTCACTAACCTAAAATGGATCCAGGACATCTGTAACCGAAATATCAACCAGTGTGACAGAGGTTTTCCAGATTCCTTGTATTTCTTGCAAGATAATCAAGTGCAAATTAAATATGTGAACAAACAAACAAGTAAACAATAATTCATGTCAAATCAATTCACATTTTAGTTTCATAAAGTTCAGCCCACTTGTTTTTCCACATCAAAACAATACAAAAGGAACATTATTAGTACATTCTACCATACGGTATGGTCACGCCTTTGCTAAAATCAAAGTGTTTTCACACATTAGACTGGAATGATGGTTGATCATTTGCTTGCTGTCATCCTGTGTGTTGTCAACTGTGATGCATTTGGATGTTTTTAAGTTACAGTAAAAAGAAAAAGCTACTGTGTCTCAATCCAAGTTTTCCACCTCAATTTTCCAAGATCAGTTATCGTCAATTCAATTCAAAAACTTGCCTCAGACAGATCGATCTGGTTGGATTAATCAATTCATTGACTAATCATTACACCCCAATCTTCATTTACAGCTATTAAAAAGATTTACGATGACGTAATTTGTTATAGTACCGGCATAAACAAAAATCTACTTTCATCCCTGGCGGAAATCCTTAAAGAAAGAACAATGCTGGCTTCAGGCTATGGGATTAGTTCTTATTAATTATATGAAGAAAAAGCACAAAATGTCAGATTACTTGTTCCCAAACTCAAGCCCCATCCTTAAAGTCCCACTTTTGATTGATTTCAAAAGCGTTCCCAGTGGTCTTTTAATAATGATTGTCGTTTTTACCCCTAAAGCAAAGGACTTGTGTTGTTTTCTATGACATAGTTTCTGCAGAGTTGTTCATTAAAAATTTGCCTCTGAGGTGTAGGCAGGACAAGCCTGTCCCTACTTCCCATCATCTCTTTGTTTACACGCTCTCTCCAGCTAGCTTATAGCCCCTAATCAACCCAACCTTTTATTGTTGGTGCAACAAAAATGATGAGCAATATTGGAGCTTTCCAGCCATATGCCAGCTCGGACGAGGAAAACCAAGATGTGGATCTAGTGGTCTGCATCAGAATGAAGCGGAGCAGGGAGCTTGTGGCCCGCCCAGCATATTTTCTACGTCACAAATACAATCTTTTCAAAGAGGCATTTTCTTCAGCTGACTCACAATGATTTGTATAAAGAAATACCCAGAAATGAAATTTTAAACTTAATTTTCTATATACATATCATCAGAAGACTCATTAGAGTGGATCTTTAGTCAGGTCAGTCTGCTCCGTTTGTCTGAGTGAGTCAGTCGCTGAGTTTCCAGTGGGATCTGGACTGAAGCCTAAATGATCATTAAACTTGTATGAATCCTCACCCGGCTTCATCTTGCCCGGCCACACGCCAGTATCTGTTTTCCAGTTATTGATCCGGCTGGTGGGTTATAGCACTGCAACAGTGGAACCCTTTTTTTCTGAAAACTTTTACATAAAGCCACGGTGCAGCGGTTGCATTTGTTAGCTCTGGCATTAATGAGCTTAAGCTGCGCACTGGTTGAATCGTGGAGAACACGGCTGCGATCGATAGCTGTATTTGACATGGACGTGAGAAAACGGACAAATGACGCGGTGTGTCAGAATATGATGGAGCTTCAGAAAGGAGGTTTAGTGAACAAGGCAGAGCAGATGAGTCAGAGATGTCAGGATGTGACCTCAACATGAGGCGTCTTTGACAGCACAAATGGAAGCTTGAATTGTTAAGAAAGGCTAAACTTCTTGTGAAAAACCCTTGTAATGCTGCAACTTACATGAACAATAGTGAGTGAATAAAACAGGGAGGGATGTAGTCTTTGGTGAGCATCTTGTGCCAGAACTTTCTCTATACAAAGACAAGATCATGGTAAAAAAGAAAAAAATGAAGTGTGAACTGGAGTCCTCGTGGAGAAAAAAATAATACTGCTGGAGTCATACAAGAAGAACAGAACAGTCGATCACACCACGGCTCCAAAAATAAGCAGCACAGACCACGAGCTGCACCCACACTGAGCCTAACAGTGACACGACTCTACAGTCTTACTACTCCAGAAATCTGTTCGCTGAAGCATGAAGTTTTTGTTGCTTTGCATGTTTTACTGTCGTTCTCACAGTCCCCCCCCTCTGACTTTCCTAATCCATAAATCAGTCCCACCAGAGAGGAGAACAATGCGTTTGTCAGACTTGTGTGGGTGAGGAGGAACACTGCCACAAATGCAGCGTGTCCCAGCAGGAGGAAGATGGAGGCAGAATTTTGGATTGACGCAGAATTAATTTAAATCTCATCACGCGGCCCCTCTGGAGCAGAGCGTGGCTGCAGTGTGTTTGAGAGCCTGCCGGATTCTGCATAGCAACAGAACAGTGCTCCTGCCGCTGACCTGCTGGGAAGACTACATGTGGATCAATGGCAAAAATATAATTCTGCTGCCAAAATACGGCCTACACTGAATTTATTTAGAACGTCAAATAATAGATAACTGAAAGAAGTGGTACATCAGATAAGACATGCACAAATTCTGTAAACATTTCAAAAATCACAAAACAAAACATTAAACTTGGTGTCTGAAGAGGACAAAGCAAGGTTACCTATGCATGTTTTACTGCGTCTACTGACAGATTTATTAATGCTATTATTCCTGCTGTTCTTTCTCTAACAAAAACCAAACAAAAAAATCAGCGATAGATCTTTAATTCTTGATTTTGTGTATTTGTTTCTTTGGTGGGCTGCACGGTGGCGCAGTGGTTAGCGCTCCTGCCTCACAGCAAGAAGGTTCCCGGTTCGAGTCCTGGCTGGTGGACCTTTCTGTGTGGAGTTTGCATGTTCTCCCCGTGCATGCGTGGGTTTTCTCCGGGTACTCCGGCTTCCTCCCACCGTCCAAAAACATGCTTCATAGGTTAATTGGTTACTCTAAATTGTCCCTAGGTGTGAATGTGAGTGTGCATGGGTGTGTGATTGTGGCCCCTGCGACAGACTGGCGACCAGTCCAGGGGTGTACCTTGCCTTCGCCCATGAGTAGCCGGGTTAGGCTCCGGCAACCCCGTGACCCCGAAAGGGATTAAGCAGTTTGGAAAATGAATGAATGAATGAATGTTTCTTTGGTTCACACAATTCATCAAACAATTGCGCAGCAAAACCCCCAGATGACGGAAGTATTCTCCAACGAGATGAGGCTTTTTTCTGAAAATCAAGTATGTTCTATGAAACTTCAAAAATTCATATTCTAAAAACTGCATTTACAAAAATCGCCTTTATGGACATTATTATTTATCATAATTGGCTTATTATTGCATTACATTAACAATTTGATTCCAAATGAAATAAATCAATGATATCAGTCTCAGAAAATACCGGTAGGCTTATTTTACTGCAAAGTAAAAATGACTAAGGTCCATCATAGCGGACAACATACACATGATGTCAGCAAAAATGATCAACCACCATTACTGTCCAATGTGTAGAAACACTTTGAATTTAGCATATGACCATACAGTGTGTTAGAATGTTCTCATGACGTTCATTTTGTGTTATTTTAATGTAGAAAAACAACAGTGGGCTGAACTTCATGAAACCAAAATGTGAATGGCTATGACATTAATTCTTGTTCACTTGTTTGTTTGTTCACATAGTCCTGGATCCATTTTAGGTCAGTGAATCAGACCCATTCAGACTGTTCAAAATGATCCAATATTGTTGAATCGTATCATCAACCACAAATTATTATATGAATTGTATCACAGTTAAAATGTATCCTTACACCCCTAGTTCTTGCAGAATCTTTTGTGCTGTTTTGTATTCTTGGAACATCAGAAATGGAAGAGCAGAACTTTCTTCTCTCACTAAAATAACCCAAATAAAAATGTACTTTAAATTTATTGAACCATGCAAGGCAGAACAACACCATTAGAGACAAAACAAAGGTAAAAGCCTTTATAATAAACTCAAATAAGTTTTCTTGTTTGTCAATTTTAACTCTTTTTTTAAAATTACTTTGTATTGATTTTTCTCCGTTAATGTCCTAATTTCTTTCTCCATTTTCCATTTCATTGAGCTTTTTAAACTAGATATATGCCACGGTATACTTGTTAGTTCCTGATCTCCTTTATTTAGGTTCTTTGTTGTGTCGCGTTAAATAAAGCTGTACATCAGTTCAGATTCAACCAGCCATTGTGCATGAGCAACTAATTTCCTGAATGGGCTCAAATGTAAGCAGAAAACATCAGATTAGACTGCTGCTGGGAATGTTTGCGTGCTTAAAGACAGAGAAGACTAGAACACCTATAGAAACACAGGGGTTTTACTGCACCTACAGGCTAGTAGCACCTACCACTACTATTTTAAAACTAACATCAATACCGCCTTAACACAAAAAACCAGAAAGACATTAAAATAGACAAAAAGTCTCAGTGTGGTTCAAAAAGCTGCTAAAAAGGGCACAACTGTGACATTTGTTGCTTTTTTTACCCCTTGTTGTGGATTTTTAGATGGGTATGCCCACATGTAAGTAACTTTTTCATTTGTGTAGCTGTACCTGAAGTACATCTTTACCAAAATGTAAAAAAAAATACTATTTAGAAAAAGGTAAACCACAAAGACAAATAATGTAAACTTAAAAGAATATTGTTCACCTTATCCCTTCAGGCGTCACCACAGCAAATCAGCTTTCACTGATTCGTACATTTGGTTTGGCAGAGATTATTTATGCCGGATGCCCTTCTTGACAACCCTGTATGTTATCCGGACTGGGGACCGGCACAAGAGGAAACAGACTTGAGGTCCCATGTGGCTACATAGGCAGTAGCGCAAATGGTCAAGAACTCACACTGAACTCACACTGAATACGGTTCGTTGTGCACCCTGGAAATTGAACCTTGATTTCTCATGTGCCAGGCCAACGCCTGAACTCAAAAAATTAACTATAAGAGCAAAATCAGCATGAAATATATATTTTTCCGATAGAAGTAAAGACTGATCCCATTGAGAACTGAGATCATCATCCTGATTTACACTCTTTCTGAGCTGTTGTTCCACATAATTATATTATAATCAGCTCAGCCAACCAGAGTTCAGATTGCTTTGCTAAATGGGACATAATTACATGGACTGAATTAGTTTGTATGAATCACTTCTTTATAAATCAAAGCACTAAGCAATCAGAGATTCTTTTTAAAATAACAAGTTGATGGATTGCCAAAAATTAATTATCTCCAAGTTTTTCAGAACCTTCACAAACAAGAAACTTCTAAATGAATCGGACAGAAAAAACGAATTTATTTTTTTTACAACAAAAAAGGCATTAGAGGATCTCTTTGAAATCACAAAAACACATCTGACATTAAATGTTTCCCTTTTCTAAATCATCATTACTGTGGTTTGAACATTGGAAAACGTTTTGAAAAAAGTACCAGAAAAAAATCTCTTGAGGTGTATTCAGACTAGACACAAGAGTTTGTTTCTCCCAATAACCCAGAACAAATTTTCAATCTGAATGCAACCAAGCAGACCCTGGTCCGGGACCAGGAATCCTCTCAGATCCATCTTTTGAGGTGGTCCCGGTTCGCTTCCAATGGGCTCTATGCACGACCTACTTCGTCTTGCTAGCAAAACACCCCAAAATAAAAGGCAAAAAGGATTTAAATTGTATTTGTCATCCTGCATAGCAAACTTTGAAGGTAATTTGTTAAGGCTGATGTTATTCGCATGAACGACCAGCTCAAAAACTGATGGAAATTCCTACTTGCGACACGTGTGAAGGCAACATGCAGACCTGCTGGATTGCCGCATCTATTTTAATTGCGTTCAAGGCTAAATGTTGTTACTGGTCGTGCGTAATTTATGTTAAAGTCGGGCATTTTAGCCGTAACCGTAATTCTTAACTTTCCTCTGGGTTCATGCACCCAAAAAAAAAAATAATAATAAAAAGTTCCTGGTTGAATGAAAAAAATAAGTGCGAGTAGTCACTGTCATTTGGGCTAATGCTAACTAGCATGAAAGACATATCTAATGACCGCCATCTTTATCTTTGTGACCCGTTAGTTGTGTTTTCATTCCTCCAGAGCATAGCGTTTCTACATTTCTGTTAATGTAATTTTCAGTGTAAGGTAAAGCGGTCTGACATGCGAGGTGACGGTTTGAGCATGCTGCTACCGCTCTATGAAGAAAGCAGAGGCTCCTCATCAGCTGGGAGTAGAACCAACAGTCTAAAAGTCACCTCAAAGTTCGATTAATTGTTTAAAGTTCCGTTGAACGGGTTTTAAATGTTCTAACGTCGCTATGTTTCATCTCCAGAAGTCATGTGATCAAACAGTACATGGTAGTGTTTTGTGAGCACTGGGTGTTTGGTGTTTCAGGAAGGCAAACTTTACCTTTTTGGATGTCTGCAGCTCCCTGGTCCACCAGGGGATACGGAGAACACGTAATGGGACTTTAACTTTAAGCATAATTTTAAGTACGTGCGGCCAACAACCAAATCCAGCCTTGGATGCACTTAAAGTATGTGCGGGCAAAGCACCAATGTGCATTTTTTCTGCGCGTATTATGTCTGGCCAACATGAATTTCCATCACTGTCAATGCTGGTTGCTTGCAAATATGTGTGAATAACATTGGCCATGAAAGAAATAACCAAAATTAGACAATGCCAGGAATAGAACACAGAGATTTGCTAAGTGGATGCATACAGTTAGCCACAACCGGAAATAAAAGAGTGGTATTCTTTTAAACTGAAAGTACATCACACAGCTCCGTGCATAGAGCCCATTGGACCGAGCACCGGACCAAACTAAGCGGACTCAGTCCGGACCAATGAACTTTACCAGTCTGAATACACCCTAATCTCAGTGAAAAATGAATGAATCACTGCACAAAGCATCTATACAAAAGGCAAATGATAAAAATATGTCTCCCACTCTGAGGCTGATGGCTGAGTTTCCATGGTAACACAGCAACAAACAAAGACTGCCCTCCATCAAGCAGCAAAAATCACACAAAGGTCATGTAGTTTCATGATTGCACTAACGAATATACAGATATTTAACAGATTAAACATCTTACACATGGTTCACTCTGGACGCTGAACGGAGTTCCATGCCGCTTTGTGGTGCTACTGGGCACTTCTGCATCCAGTGTGAAACTGGCATAACGGAGTGCACGCTGTATCCACTTTCACTTGCAAATCACACCAGTGTATTTTTCCGCGACTGTCGACAGGCCTTTCTGCTCAGCTGTGGTTATTTAGGGCTTTTTTTTTGTCAACATGGGTAAGTAAACAACCTCATACAAATATTTGGGCCATGTTTATTCCCAACTGGCCAACTGCTTTCTGCCGCTGTTTCGTTGATTGTGTTTTTACACCCCAGACCCCCGCTCCATACGTTGACCTGTGTGTGTATGTGTGTCTGTCAACTGCTCTCTGCCTCTCTTGTTTGTTTTTTACATCCAACCCCACCATTATCGACCCCCTATGTTGATCTGTGCGTGTCTGTTTTTTGTTTGTTTGTGTTTATTTTCATCTCTATAGACTGTTTACACACAAAAATGTGATCGCATTTGTCAATCGCTGTGTTTTATTGTGAAAATGTGGTTATATTTTGATAAGTGACAGGATTTTCTCGTGTGTCTTGGCGTAACTTCCAGCCAGCATTGACGCGGATCACTTGCGGGGAAACTAGAGCAGATGCAGAAACGTTCCACTCCACGGTGTGGAGGTCCGCGGTGCTCCGCGTCCGATGTGAACTACACCATAGGTTAACAGGGGCGCCGAATGGAAGCGGCCTTCGTTTGCGCCGCTTTGCGACACTTCCGTGTCCAGTGTGAAGCAGGCCTGAACCAGGCAAACTTAACCTCTAGTTGATTTGCTCGGTCAGATGATATTCTAATAATACAAAAAAGAATCAGGTATCTACTTTATTGCATGCCAGAACATTTTATCTTGTAGCCTCATCACAACCAGTTTACAATCAATGTTAAGAAAAAAAGACAACCAGTTTTGGTTTATTTTTTTCTTTACTTTAAGATTGATCCAACTTTCAGTAGGGTCCAAAGCTTTGGGACATGCAGACCATGTTGACTAAAACTAGCACTAAAAACAACAATCATGTCTTCACATTTTGAAAAAGCATTACAGTTATATTGGTTTTGGGAATGTACATTCCACTATCATCCATCCCAGGACACTTCTTCCTCCCAGTCTACACATTTTTATTCACTCAAAGCTAACTTGGTGCCTTTTAGGATTATAAAAACACACTACCACCATTTTTTTGTAAGAGACTGTGCACCAGAGGCAGCAGATACTGCAACTGACCTCAGTGTGCTGCAGTATGACAGCACGTTCCTGCGGCCTCTTCAGGTAAGAGAGGCCGCACAGCAGTCTGTGTTCCTGCTGCCTCGGCCACATTTCACTGCTCCCGTGCGGCTGGATTCCCCACCTGTCAATCTTTTCCTACCCTGCAGTGGGCGTGGCTTGTGGACTGTATCCAAGCTTTCCTCATTGGTCTCAGGCAGGCAGGAGGGTGTTTCTGAGCTTTTCTACTGGCTGACGTGGTGCAGAGCAGACAGCCTGTTTTGGGGGTTATCCTCACACGTTTACTTTCCAACCACTCAAATGTGGAAGTTTCCAACACACCAACACTTCAGATGAACAGAAAAGTATTTTTTTAGTTTGCAATGGTATCTGGAGTGAACTCAGTATTGCCTGAAGTTTAAAGTCTAAAAAGTTCCACTCTAAAGGCAAATATCAACTGATAAGACGTTAGGAGGAACTCTGAGGTGAAACCATCAGGATTAATGCATGATGCTTTAAACAAGACTGTGAAGTTTACCGCTCTTATTTTAGAACATTACCAGGAACAAAACAAAGCACTTTAAACTGATAATTGGCATCAGTTTCAGTTAACTTATTTCTGAAGTCCTGGTCCGATGAACAGGTTTTTGTGTTTTTAACATGATCTTGTGTCATTTTTCTCATAATGGAAATGTGAATAAGAAGACGAAAAAAATGCTGTTTGAGAAGATCATATTTATGATGTAGAAAAATACATGGGCGGTCTACAAGATCCCTACTATGCTCCACTCTGATGGACCCACTTGTAGACGACTAGATCATCTGGGTCAAAACTGTACGGCTGGATAGCTCCAATATTTCTCTACATTTTTTTTTGCACCAGTAATGTTAGGTTGGGGGTGTGAGGGGGCTGTAAGCTAGTGGGAAAGCATATAAACAGAGAGCTCTCAGTAACCAGGAGGGGAGAGGGAGTAGGGTTGCTCTGCGAGGTGAATTTCTGTAGAAACTATGTCTAAGAAAATGACGTTTTTTTTTTCATCTTTGCTAAAAACTGCATAATAATAATTAAAAGACCACTTTTAAAATAGATCAAAAGATTATCTATGATCTAAAGACAATCTCTCCCAATCGTTGTTCCCACTCTGCACCTCCAGCCTGTTATTTTATCCATGACTATCTCAGCCCCACCTACAGGTGATGAGCTCACCTCCATGGATGCCTTAGTCACCTCACAAATCTGCAGCGGGGGCGGCAGAGGCAAAGCAGAAGAGCAAACGGAAACGGCAAACTCAGAGATAAAAGCTCTGTGTGGACGCGGATGATGTCACGACAGACCGCGACTGAGCAACACAATCCTGAATCACAACAAGCTCCACCCTCCAACTTTGGATGACTCACATCAGGAGAAGAGCCATGACAGTGCGGGACTGGGACCATGTTGGCAGACAGAAATGGTGGATGTTCCCGATGAGCAGAAAAAATAAAAAAACCCTGAAAACTGACTTCCATCTGGCCATGAAACTAAATGGATGCTTCGTGGTGAGCTGGGTGGAGATCAACCCCCTTTAATTGATTTAAATAGGAAAAGGTTTCAGTTGTAATCTTATCAGAAGAAAGCAACAGCAGAGTCCAAAAAATACTAAGAATATAAGCAAAACTCAACAAAACCACAAGAATGAGACCACCAGCATTAACTAAGAGACCATAGTTAGAGAAGTAACAGCAGTTAGCTTTACAATAAAGTTGGATGACTTTGGTCACTACCAGGGAGGATCTCTAGTAACTCAGCATTTTACCCTTTTCCCACCAAAACACATTTCAGATAAAGATCAAACACATCCTGGTTCTGGATCATCCTTTTCTCTAGTCAATTGTTGTCAAACAATGAAGCTTCATGGTGTGACTTTGACTTCTTCACAAATCTTGAAAAAGTATCCATAGTAGAAATTAATATTGAGACATTTTCACTAAATATTATTGGTTTGAAGAACTCAGTAAATAGAGGGAATCACATCTCTGATATATTACTTCTATCCCAATAGCTATGTAAGAATTGACAGTTTTCTTTTAAAATAAGAATGATATAGAATAAAGAACTTTAAACTTCAAGGATGAGATGTAGCAGTTTACTTTGACATTTCTCTTGAAATTACAAAAAATAGACAATGAAATATATAATAATACTGAGGTTAAACGTTAAAGATCCACTCCATTGAAAATCTTGTTTTTGCTCTGTTCGGGGGCATCCACTTGTAGAAGACTAGATCCATTTACGTCTTTGTTTTCCTTGCTGAATGAACTGATGCCACTCTGCAGAAACGCTGTCTTAGAAAGTGACACAAGTTGTTTGATTTAAGTTAGAAATAGCATAATCGTATTTAAAAGACTGCTAGAAACACTTTTGTAATAAATCAAAAGATGATCGGAGTGGAGCTTGTTGATTTGTGTAATTTTGGACGGATGTATGAAAAGTTTTTTGCAAATAAAGACTGATTCAAAACAAATTGAATTCCTCTCAACAATTAAAGGTGGTGCACGCTTTTTACAAAAACGAAACCAGTGAGCGACAAAAGGGTCCTACTTTGTCAAAAATCAATGTTATTGTCACTACGGAACAAAACCACGAGTTGCTCATTTTTCCACCTCAAGGAACGGCGGCGGATCTGCTTTGGTTAAATGGCTTGGGTTTAGATGGTCTGAGTGCAAGCGCCTTAACGGCGCTGTCAGAAACACACATTTCCTGTGATGTAAAAAGAGGCGACAGAGTGAGTGCTGTTCTTTTGCTACCATCTAAATACATCCATCACACAGAACCCTCCAGGAACAAACAGCTGATCACTTCACTGCTGGGGGTTTTGGCCGTGACATTCTGGGAGGGTGAAGTGCATTGAGGAAGACCGCTTAATGGACCAAAACGGAAAAAAGAAGATATGGGTCTCTATGCTACTTCAAGAAAATAAATAAAACTGTAATTCTGCCAAAAAGCTAAGGTAAAATGTGTTCTGTTTGTGATGCTAGGATGATACCTGATGTCAGGGACAGCTGCTTTTTCATTTAATCTCTTCAATAACGTAACCTTCAACTTTCAAATAAAAAAAAGGCCAACCTGACCCATAAATCCCAGAAAATACAACTTTTTTTAAGCTTTAAACAGCAAAATCATAAATTTGTTTTTGTATTTCTTTTTTAATGATATACTTCAGAATGAGTTTGATTTAGTTATTGCAGCCACATGTTAATACACAGGTTGTTGGTTTCTCTGTTAAAGCAGCTCCGCAGCTGGCGGCATGTGACTTCAGCACAGATTGTACGCTCTTTAATCAACAGAAGCAGGCAAAATGCTTTGATTCTTCAGCGACCAATAAAAGTGATCTGCCTGTCAGCCCAAATTACGTAACATTTCCTCTGATTTTGGCAGATGAAAGGAGGGCGCCACGTGAAGAACAAACAGCAGCCAAATTTCTTTTCATATGTAAAGACCAACAGGCCTGGGTGAGCCGAGCCAAGTTTCTACCCAGAGGAAATTTCTTGTGACGGGACTGACAGGGGGGGTTAACTGCGCTGTGATCAAAATCCGTCTGCATTCTCTGCGGGGAGGCTGAAGATCCTGATCAGAGGAGACAGACGTTTGATGGGAAAAATATTCATTTCACTTAGTGAGAACTTTCTTTTTTACTGAGGAGCTTTGAAAAATTCTCACAACGAGCTGAGCTTTAAGAGAAATTGATATTTCAAAAGAAAATCAAATCCATTTATTGGCTTTCCCTAAAACTGACTCTGGTATAGACAAAACTGCTATCAGTTTGTTTTTATTAAAATAATTTACATTTTTTTATTAACAGTTCATCTTTCTACAGTTTTAGTAATATTAAGTTTTTTCTTTCAAATAAAACAGTTAAAACAAACATCACTTTAAGTCCAATACTGGTCTGTATAAATGAAAAAAGCTGATTGTAATTACAGTAAACAAAAATTAGTGATCACTATATCTGAAAGCAAAGCATCAGGTCAGTGGGGTTCTTTAAGGACACAGGAGGAGGCAGTCACACATCTGGATCTATGATAATAAAGTTTTTTCTTTTTTTTTTTTTAAAATAAAGACACAATTAGAGTAAGACTAACGCCTGGCTCGTGCCGGTCCACTGCACCGAGAGGAGTCGGCGTGTATGCAGCAGAAGCCGCGGTCTCGAAGGGGAGGAGGAGGCATCACCAGGGGCAACGTTACGCCTTCAAAGCGGAGCCAAAAGTCTAAAACAACGTCCGACTCCGAAAGTTCTCACCGCCCCGCCAAAAGAGAGCCGGCACCGGCACTTTGACGGTCATTTCCGCCGGCCTAACCGAGCTGTGCTGTGAGGGGCGCGCGGAGCAGCTCTGACTCTCCCCAAATGTTCCCCCCTTAGCCATCTACGTAACAACATGTCGGCAGAGACGGCCATGTTTTGCTGGTTATGTCGACACGGGGAGGAGGAAAAGTAGACACGACGTTTCTCCTCGCCGCTCCCTACCGCTTCAGTCCCGGCAGACCGGGGAGAAACTCGCGGAAAAACGTTCCGTCCACAACTTGGCGGACGGTGTGTCGGTTCGCAGGTGTCCGCGGTCAAAGTTCACGCGGAGACACAAGTTCAAATGTTTCTCCGTGGGCGCGCGGCTGTTTGGGAGCCACGACAACACAGCAAACAACTGCATCCACTTTTAACTTTGGATAGGAGGAGCCGTGATGGGAAAAACAGGGGGGAGGGAGTTGATCTGCCGCTTACCTGCCCGCTGCTGCTTTGGCTCAGGTGCTGCGGTTCAATCCCGCCGCGACCATTACCCCAACAACCACGCCGAGTGGCTTCCAGTACTTTCGCGGCGGTCCGATAACCGAGGAGACGACGGTCGACGGTGAAGAAAAAAATTGGCGATCACAAGGAGGATCTACGCCAAAAGCCACATGATCGCCGACGTCAGAGTACGTATTTGCATGCCGTACCGCGGCGCCGGTACCCGTCCTCTGCAGCTCCATGGTGGGGAAAAAAATAAAAAAAAAAGTTTGGGGGACGGTTGAAGACGACGCGAGGTGCCTGTGTCAGTTTGGCAGGGGGGTTGCTGGTGTCTCCAGGAAGCTCCGAAAATGAATGAAAAGCTGCTTGTTGTTGTCAAGTTGTCCCTTGCTGACGCCTGCCCGCCCCTCCGCCTGCAGCTCATTGAATATTTAAGCATCCTTAGGGGGAGGAGACATCTTGTTGCGCCTCCTGTCCAGGCTCCTCCACCCGCATCCCGGATGAGGAAAGGAGGCGGCGCAGCGCGCGATCAGCAGGAGGAACCTGCATACATGTGGAGCTGCAGGAGATCTGCAGTCAAAGTTTACACCAAACAGAACAGCAAACACACGCACAGCAGCGACCTCTTGTGGACGACCTTCAGAACTGCTGACCTCAATCCAAGCACATGGTCAAAGTTTATGCAGATAAAACATTAAAAATCCACATATACGGCTCAATAAAACTAAAAAAAATATATAAATGTCACTTTTTATTGTCTTTTTGTTATTTTCCTAATTGCACTTTAGATTTTTTTTAATCAAGCTGCATTAAAAATAGG
The DNA here is from genome assembly GCA_036245035.1 of Adrianichthys oophorus. NCBI lineage: Eukaryota > Metazoa > Chordata > Actinopteri > Beloniformes > Adrianichthyidae > Adrianichthys > Adrianichthys oophorus. The sequence continues at coordinate 19,619,412 of BSAI01000207.1, forward strand.
AATATTCTTTTTGGATGTAAAATATGAAGCTGTAATTTTAAAGGAAAGCTCTTTTTAATACTGCTTGATTTTTTAACTTTTTTTTTTTTTTTTTACTAGTAACAGTTAGGTGTTAGAAGCTGATAATAAAAGCTAGACTATATCCTAGAGAACTTCTCAATAGATTGATGAATATACCAATTGTGACGAGATATAGATATAGATGCAGAGCTGATCCAAACCATTACACTACCACCACTGTGCTTGGTATTTAGTCATTTTAAAGTCCCACTCCGATCATCTTTTAATTTATTGTAAGAGCGTTTCCAGTTTTGTTAATTATTATTATGTTGTTTTTAACAAAAAAACTCTTTTTCTTGGACCTAGTTCTGGAGAGCGGCAGTTCATCAGAAATTTCCCTCTGAGTTGTGGGTGGGACTGTTAGTGTGGAGTAAGCCAGCTCTCATTTTCCCCAAGTTTGCACTCTCTCCTGCTAGCTTGCAGGATCCCACACCCCCAAACTAACATTAGAGATGCAACAAAAATGGCGAGCAATATTGGAGCAATCCAGCCAGCTCAGTTTTGCCAGCTCAGACAAGGAAAACAAAGACACAAATGGATCTATTTGTCTGCAAGTGGATGCACCAGAATGAAGTGAAGCAGAGAGCTTGTGGCCTGCCCAGTGTATTTTCTGCGTCACAAATACACTATGAACCCAAAGGCATTTTTGCATATGCTTTTGACTCACAATGATTTGAATAAAGAAATACTAAAAAATTAAATTTTAATCTTAGTTTTCTTTCTACATCTCCTCCATCATGAAAAAAATGCCACAAGAACATGTTAAAAACACCAATTATCATTGGAGTGAGTCTGTAACAATCCACATTTTCTGCTCAATAAAACAGTTTCAAAAATTAAAATGTCATACTATTTTATTTTATTTTTAACATGTACTAGTTTCCAAAGTAAAGTTGAATATTCTATTTTTAACATTAGTTTCCAAAGTAAAGTTGAATATTTTTTATAGGTCCTATTAAAAGATTTCTTTTCGGAATCATATTTTTTATTGGTATTACAATAGCGAGTTGCAATGAAATTAGAACAGCTCAATATTGGGAGGTGCAAGCAAATGAAAACAAATAATATGAACAAATATGAGAAGGGGTAAGAAATTAACACGATTAAAAATTAGTATAAGAAATAGTGATGCGAAATGTCTCATCATGTGGGGTGTGGCTTGTTTTTGTGGGTGTTCAGTAAAGTGGCTGCTTGTAGAAGCTCCTAATAAAGGATGGACTTTGTCCAACCATCAATGTCCTCTATACATTCATGGTTGTACTAAATTGTGGCAATATATAGAGGTTCTAAAGCTGCACAGCTGATCTAATTGAATTTGATGTTTTTATGTGTAGAGTCTTGATTTAACTTTAGTTATGAATTGTTGCTTTAAAAATAAACTAAAATAAAATGCTGGATTAACCATGAAACATAATGATCTACAATCCATTCATAGTTTTCAGTGAGAAGTTTCCCCAGAAATAATAGTCTACTCTAAAGGATTGACATTCTTTACTAAAAAAAACTCTTCAAAGCTGAACAGGTAAATTCATTCTTATGCTTCAGTAAACTGAATTTAACCTGTTTACAATATTTACAAAAAAAAACCCAATAATGATATTAATAGTAAATGCAGTCCTTAAAAACCTATACAATATTAGCTATTAAGAAAGTTAACGCACAAATTGAAGATGTTTCACACAAGGATTTATTCAAATTATTTGATTTGTGCATCAATTATGAAGAGGATGTAAACCTAGTTTTTTAGGTTTGAGTAGATTTAAGTAGTATTGAGTAAGGTTAACAGTTTGTCATGGTAAAAGAAAAACAGCTAAATGATCAAGAATTAAAAGTGATAAACCGAAATTTAATTCCAAAGAAAAACAGCTGAATAACCTTAATGACCACTAGATGGCGCCAAGTGGATGACTATTACTTTGATGAACGACGGTGACTTTTTGTATTTGGATCACTTAAGGTGATTGTTTTTTCACATTCAAGCATATCATTATTTGTAATACTCAAACAAATGTTAAAAAGCAGCATTACATTTTAGAAAAAAATCAGAAACCAAAATGTAGAAAACCAATAAGAAAAAAAACATTTCAGAAAACAAAATTAATTTCCACAAAACAATATGAAATTTTCAAAAATGAAAAACATTTCAGAAAACAAAACGAAATGTGAAAAAAAACACGAAACACAGCAATGAGAAACTGGAAAAGATAGATACTATGGGTCATTGCTATATTGGATGATGATATCCAGTATTGCTTCAAGCCAAATAATTTTCAGTTCAAACGATGGACAAATGTCATCAGTGATGGCTGTCAGTACCTACCTTTTCTGGTTTCTTCTTGTGTTTTGTTTTTCAATTTTTGGTTTTGATTTCCAAAATGGTTTTAGTTTTTACAGAAACCAGAAAAGGTAGGCACAGACGGACATTGCTTATTGGATGATGACTTAGATTTAATTAAATGATAGTTTTTTTGTGGGGATTTCAGTGGAGCTGGGTCAAGTGCTGTGGAATCTGGGAGCATGTATGAGCAGGAGCTGGGGTCCACCCGGGTATCTTCATCTGGAGAGGATCCGTTCTCAACAAAGCACGACAGATGTGATGCTGAGCAGCAACGTGGACAGACTTTCCCTGACACATGACTCTTTCTGAGTCAGTAGTTAACCACAAACAGACTTTTTCCAGATGCATTGTTTCACCTAATGAATGTGACTGACAGGTACGCTGAGGAAATGCTGATGCAACATTTGAGTGAATGCATGAAGAAGCCCATAAAGTAAAATCTCCAACTGTCTCTTTGTTTCTGTTTTTGAAAAACATATTTATGTTAAGTTTGTAATAAAAATACATTGCCATGAAATCATTTTGTTTATTTTCATATCCATTATTACAATGCTCATGTCAGCATTCAGTCTTTTCATCTGCAAGAAAAGATCATTCTAAACGCTTTTAAAAATGTCAACATCAACTTTGTTAATAAAGTTTTAAAACTCAAAATGGTAAACATGGAGCCACTAAAGACCAACTCCTAAATAAGGCAAGTCCAATATGAACATTTAAAACTGCAGTTTTGATTAACTGAACATTAACTTGTTGTTTGGAGTTGTATAAGTTCTAGATGCAATTCTTCATGGATGTTGTTTTTCAGCTCATCAGCCGGACACTTTAGGCAGGAATCACGGTTCCTCTTATACTCCCTAAGGCATCCTTCACAACTTATCAGGCTTATGCAGTTGGTCGACCAAAAATGGCCTTTCCAAAGAACCTGCAATAAAAAAAATAGATTATGGTTAAATAATAATAAATGTTTACAGTGCACATCAATCTGTATTCCCAAGTAGAAATGCCATCTGTTCTTGTGGCTCTGCACAAACAGTTCTGCAACTTTCCTTCTAGAAACTTGACCTGCAGAAATAACCAATTTTAACTCAATGTAGTTTGTTATGTATTTTTGAAGTTCATCACTTTGTCAGTTTATGTATATAGTTCAAATATCTACAATGCACTTTAATGATATTGTTTCACATGTTAACATCTTTACAGATCTAAATATTAAACGTATTTTTGCAACACAGAGCCCATATAATTACTGTATGAATCACAGAATCATCCAGGCTGACTCGGAGCTGTGGAGGCACAGAAGAGACAATATTAAATAACATATATGCTATGAAATGTTTAAATAAAAGTGTCATTAACTATCTAAGATTGGCATTAAATATTTAAAATTGGAAATCAATAAATAAATGTTTGAATATATGTGGCATTAAAATATTAAAATTGCAATTAAAAAGCACTTCTAAACATTTATTGACATATTTTTTTATTTCATTGTCCAATGTGGGCTGAAAGAGACAAAATTAAATAAATGTTTTTAATATGAAATAATTAAATAAAAGTGTCAATAATTATCTAAAATTGGCATCAAATAATTAAAAGTGTAAATGTGTCAATATTTCATTGAAATTCAATTTTAGATGATTTAAGAAACTTATTTATTTCATGATTTAATGACACATTTCACGATCTGGGTCACCCCATTTCAATACTTTATCTGTCAAACTGTCCCATCAAACTCAGTGGGCGTGGCTAACTCAGATCATCTGTGCTCCATTTCTCTGGCCTGGTCTAAACCTCATCATGGCGGCTTCAGGAATGTGAGCTTTTGTGATCTTTTTTAGCGGCATAGAGAGAATGTGAAAGCAGGACTCCTCATCTCATAATACTCAGGAATTTATTTAAGTTTTGAAGGTTTTGTCTGGCATCTCACGCGCATTTCCTTCTCCGTCCATGTCCGCCGGAACTCTGTGGTCCAGCCTACTTCCTCATGGAGGATTGGTTCTTGTCTGGCTTTGAAGTGGGACTTATTATCCCTGGCTGCAATGTGCAGTGTGTGTTTTTAGGGAGAATCTCGGTGTCGAGGAGTTAACATCTCGCTACGCCACCTGGGTGTGTAAGGAACTCACACAGCCTGCTCCACTGTAGGGAGGCTTCGCTTCTGCAGCGAAGGTTCAAATTATATTTTCATCCATCCATTTTCCAAACCCACATGGCCCCCTTTGGGGTCACAGGGTCACTTTTTTTTAGACAGAGTACAACCGATCTGTTGTTTCTTCACAAAAGTGTGCAACTAAATAATGAGGGTCACAGCGATTTTTCCCATCTTTGCTTATATTTTTCTCACTGTCCCCCAATTTTTAGGCACAGTGGCTTATTTTTTTGGGAAAAAAATCCAAGGGTGTTGATGGGCTTCCATAAAAGTAGAAATAGATGTCTTCAATACTTCCAGAACCAGTAACAGATAAATGGAGGGTTTTGGTTTAGGTTTTAAGGCCTCACAGTATTGAGAGTGGGAAAGATTCATTTAATCTTTAATCTGAGATTTAGTAAATGTCGGCTCTTTGGGAAGTTTTATTATTCCTTGATTTTCCCAAGCTTGACAAACATTTTCTTTGAATTAGACTTAAACTTTCTTTTGCACAAATTGACAGTTTAATCCTTCTATGTGATAGTTCATAAATCAAATGTCACAAGCTTTAAATTCCCTGAGCTTTAAACAACAGGCTTTTTTAAAATCTAAACATTTGCCTGAACAATAAACTGGTTTAATTTATCATGAGCACTTTCACTGATCATGTATAAACAGCATTAAAATGTTCTGAGGGACTCCGGTTACAGGCTTCTACAACTGTTTGTATTTAATTTGTTTGCTGATCAATCTGTTAACTTTTAACCTTTAATGTTTACAATTTACTCTCAGGCTCTTTTTCAGGACTGAAATTTCAATTTACACGCACCTAAAAACTTAATAACCCTTTTCTCTCTTTATTTTACAAGAGTTGCCTAGAAAAAACCTAACAAAAGAGCCCACAGATGGAACCACATCGGCAGTGATTTTACCACAAGGATCGTAAACTGTAAAAGTTCACAAATGTAGCAACAGCTCCTGAGGGAGAAGGGGGTTGAAGACATTTATCACGTAGCTGTTAATACACTTTAGAAAGTGATATACTGTGCGCATGTATCACAATATTTTTAGATCACCAAGACCACAGCCTTTGCTGCAGCAGGTCTCAAAAGGGATGTAGTTAAAAATAAAAACGTAAATCCTGGATTTTAGTGACAGCTCTTAATTGATTAACTGAAGTGACTTGTAACTCAAAAAACACAACATGATTATGTCACTTCAAGGGTCAAACAACGAAGCATTCACTGCTTCTCTAAAATGACATGTCTTAGCTCTTTGGATCTGGTGGTTTGAAATGTTTAAATGATTCAAATAACAAGAAAAGATACAGGAGTTGGACAAAATAATTGGAACAGTACACTTTTTAATGCTCCGATCCACACTGCCCATATCTGTAAAATTGGTTTGACGAGCATGAAACTGAGCTGGAGCACACGGAATGGCCCCCCAATCAATCCCCCCATCAATCTCCGGATCTCAATATCATTGAGCATTTGTGGTGGATACTTGAGTGACAAGTCAGGAATCGCTACACTCCACCTTCCTGTTTGGAGGAGCTGGAGCAGGTTTTGATGGAAGAGTGGCTGAAAATTCCAATGGAAGAAGTCAGGAAGCTTTATGATTCCATTCCGAGACGTATTGAAGCTGTATTGAAGGATAAACAGGTCCAACTCCACATTAAATAAAAATTAACAAGTGTTCCAATTATTTTGTCTAACCATTTTCCAATCCGCTTTATCCCTTTCGGGGTCACATCCACACCTAGGGACAATTTAGAGTGACCAATTAACCTATGAAGCATGTTTTTGGACAGTGGGAGGAAGCCGGAGTACCCGGAGAAAACCCACACATGCACGGGGAGAACATGCAAACTCCACACAGAAAGGTCCCCATTGATGACACTGTTTTTCAGCCAGGACTTGAACCAGGAACCTTCTTGCTGTGAGGCAAGAGCGCTAACCACTGAGCTACCGTGCAGCTGTCTTTATAATCTTCCTCAGAAAATATACTTTTAGTTGTGTAATTGTTATTGGTCGTACATACATGGAAGTGGGTTGTTGAGGAACTTCTCACATTCTTTGGTATGTTTTCACACGCAGAATTCTCAGGTGTAAACAAAGACTTCCCAAACCGACAAGAAAACTCAGTTTTAACGCTTGCTCAGTTGTCTAAAGGATATGGGGGTTATTACCCAAAACAAGCTCTGAATAGGTTGGCCAAAGAAAACAAAAAGAAGAAAACCCCTTGTTCCACAACTCCTCTGACTGTTTTATATGAGAAAGTTTGTTCTGCCCTTATTATGAAGAGATTTAAAAAATCTAGTGGTTTGTGCGTCTCTCTTTTGAAACTGAACGTTTTTTTTCTCTAAATATTCCACACATAACTTACACCATGTACTTTGTATCACATGGGTAGCCTGTTTGCCTTCACACTGAAGTGAACTGCACCAGAGTTCATTTGCAATTGTGAGGGTTGGGAGTTTTTTTAGTTAATTTCTAGGTTTAATCTCTCATAGGGTTGATTGTATAGTGGTTGGTGCTCTCGTCTTAGAGCAAGAAGACTGGTTTAAACCTCAGCTGGGAGCTTTCTTTGTGAAGTTGGCATGTTCTTCTTGTGTGTGTGAGTGTGTGGGCATATAACAGACTAGCAACCTGTTCAGGATGGACCCAGTCTTTGCCCAGTAGTGGCGGGGGTGGCTCCAGCAACCCCATAGTCCCAAAAGGAATTAAGTGAGTTCCAAAGATGGATGGATAGATGAATAGATGGTACTTTAGGTCATGTTAGTGTTGAGGAAAAAAAGTGAACTCTGAATCAAGAAAGAACTGGAATCTGCTCAAATGGTGAGTTTATTCAAGAATAAATTCAGAAGATCTTCATCATTTCAAAACCGGTCATCGATCCAGAGGCCAAATGCAGTTAACCCAGTCAGATGGAAGAAACCCCCAAATCTCTGTTCGGCTTAGTTCTTATAGGTTCGTGTACGTGACCTGTCACACATCCCAGAAACAATTTCTCTCTGTCTGACAATTCCCAGATAGGAGGCTATCAGCCCATCCGTTTCCTTTATCAAATAGTTATTCTTAAACTGTGGCTGGTTCTTTGTTTTTATGGGAAGTGTAGTCAATTATAATGATTAATTACTGCAGGCTCTGACACTGTTTGTTTAGATGTCTCTATGTTGGGAAGACTTTATTCCTAACTAAACCAGGAGAAATTCTTGGCAGACTCTTTGGTAGATATCACCCAGATGTTTTTCAAAGAAAGAGCAACTCTATTTCTAACATTAGTAGTTATTGTCAAAGTCAATTAAATGAAGAAATTAACTGATCCTCCAAATATACCAATAAATTGGTATTGTAATCCAGTGCGCCTTATATATGGGTTAATTCTGTTTGTGCTTACCACTGTCCAAGCAACTTTTAGAGGTACACGATACTCTGTCAACATGTTTGGTTAGGTGTTATTGTGAATGCCCTAATGCTGCTAACATGTTGTGGTGTCAAACTGTGCTGTTTTTATGTCTAACAAACAAGACTGGGAGTTAGCGTTGTGAATATGCTAATGTGTCTAACGTGGTAAACGAGTAGCTCTAGATTCTAGAATTAATGTGAATGCAGTTTATAAAGTCTGACTGACTGACAGTCTTATCTCTGACTCTTCTGTCTTGCTTAATGCGTCTTATACTGTAGTTTGGTGTGCCTTATATATGATAGACCATTCATTGGCAGTGCATTTAGAATCACATGCGCCCTTTAGTGTGGAAAATATGGTAGCTAAAAGACAACAAACACACAGAGGTGTTACACTGCTCTGCTTTGATAATGTGATTATTTATGTTTAGGTAATTGTGCAATTTCACAAAACTGTGTTCTTAAGGGGATTCTACAGTTACAGTCAGTGTGTGAATGCTTCCTGTCTGCTGCATCTTCCAGTTGTGTTTCCTGGTGATCAGCCGTGACCCTTTCAGGCAGCAGACAATTGGAATGTGATCAAGAAGCTGTTTTAGTTCTGATACATTCAAAGACTGCTCAGCCAGCGGGAGCTATAAATCCTGTTATCACAGCGCTTTCAAACTGACTTCTCTTCCCACGCTCAGGCTCAACCGTGATACAAATGTTCCTGGAGGCATGACGTGCAGAAGAATAATTACAGATCATCTTGTGGTGGGTTGTTTTATCAATGCAGTTTGGTTAAATGTCCTGGTTTCTTTCAGTTCCACCTTTAACATCTTAAGCTACTGTACGTTACATCGCCGTCGACAGCGCACACTTAGGTGGGCACTTTCAATGAGAGGTCTATGTAAACAAGCGTAAATGCACATTTTGGGCTTCTGTGTTCAAACTCTCATGTTCACGCATCCCTACACAGCTTTCTATGACCGTTTTCGGGCTCTATGTACAAAATACGCATACTGAACTTTGACCAATCAGGGACTCGGTAGTGACGTTTAAATGGCACCCCGTCTAATTCACAGTAGTGCCAAATGCGCAAAAATCCTTTTTTCGCTAAGGGCGCCATGTAGCCCAGGGCCGGGCCTGTCCACAACAGTTATTTTTATCACATGGTAAATTAGTATACTTGTATAGAGCGTTTCTACCTTCCTTGAAGGCCCAAGGCGCTTTACAGTCACAGTCCCATTCATCCATTCACACGCATTCACACACTGATGGTGGGCCTACTAAGTGCTGCTGGCAACCGTAGGCCGTATATTATAACTGGACAAAGCGAGGTGTTGACGTCACCTATAGAAAGTGCCTTACCTCCGGCTCTCGCGAAATGAAGCCCAAGCCCTTACCATTGCTTCCTGAAACGTGCCCCGTCATTTTGAATCCGGTTGACAGAGATTGGTACGAGTCGGCCTTTAGTCAAGTTTTTAGGGGAACGACAGTCGGCAATCATGAGTTAGCTTGTTCAAAGTCCACGCTGTGTACACCCCCTTTCCACTGAAAGCAGGCTCAGGAGAAGCAGTCAATCAAATGTTTGAGGTGGGGCCAGCTGGCACCACATGCTTTCCTAACGCATCTGATTGATCCGTTTATAACTTGCCATAAAGAAAAAATATCACGAAAATAAAATAGGGTTAGAAAGAAGATGTTAAGAAGAAGGTATCAGAGCAAGGATGGTTATTCTGACAAATAAAATGATTGAGTAACAACGGTCTATTTCTCAACAGAAGTCTATGGGATTTTGACCGTCTTGGAACCAGTGGGTACTTCCTATTTGGGAACACAAGAGGGGAGAGGTGGCGGTGTCCAGTGTTCTAATGTCAATGGTGCTAACCTATGACCACCAGAGGCAAGGTGGGGTTCAGTATCTTGCCCAGGGACACTTTGAAGCATGGTTGGGCAACAACAACCTGCAATATTCTGATCAGAGGTCGACCACCATGCCTCTGTGCCACGGTCACCCCGTCAAGTGAATATCAAAAGGATAGAAAGTTCTCAATTTTGAGTGCTTTTGAAAAACTTTACTCTCCATTACGTCTATTAAAGTAAAATCTCAGATCCTTCAAGTGGTTCCAAGGGCAAAACCAGACCTCTGGGCTTTTTCTCCCGCTCCTCTCATTCGGTCAGCTCTTTTGATGTCAAATCTGCATAATTCCTTTGTTTTGCATACAAAAACCAGTGTTCCCTGTAATTGAGGAGGACATTTCCCCAAAGCTCTCAGAAAGAGGAAGCTCTTCAGCTCGTTTTCTTTCCCATAAAACAATTGTGGTCAAAGGTTCTTTCATTTCACAAAACCACTATTTGATATTCTTTGCCACAATCCCTTGAAATCAGAGGAGGTATGAAACAGTTTTCGTACACGTGAATGTGTTGGACCGCATGCACATCTGTGGGTGACGCCTCCATGGGTAACAGTAAAGTTTGTCAGAGCCTGACAGCTACCGCTGTAGTCATCACACACATACACGTGGCAACAATTACCCAAAAAAGCCTTTTCTTTTATCAGGAAACTGAGGGAAAGTTTAAAGGAGGGGAAGATATTGCAGAGCCAAAATGAGTGAAACCGGGTACATAAAAAAAGGGGGATAAGAGCTGAAGACACTGAAGTTGGAGATGGGACAATAACATAAAACTGATTTAAGGAGTTAAAGGAGAAAAAGGACGGGGGACGTTTCAGAGAATGAACCAGTGATTTCTGCCAACTCTATTTAAAGTGACAAGCTGGAAAGGCTGAAGACCTGCTCAATTTTATTCATCTTTCTTACACATCCAGATGCTGTCAAGTCTCTGTCTTGATGCTGCTGACCTGTAAAGAGAAGAAAAGCAGCACACAACAAACACCCCAAAGCAAAACTGGAAGACTGTTGCATAATTCGATTCAATTTAATCTCCTCCGTAGGGGAGTGGACTATTTCAGTGATCTGCACGCAGTTAAACGACAGGGGTCACTAGATGTTGACGTCAATCCAGATTTGACTGAAAAAAAAGACAGGACTTAAAAGAAACGTTTTCAATGCTTAAAGCCAGTTTTTAATAAGAATTTTAAAAACCGTGCACATTTAGACCTCTATTTTTTGGGTTATTAAAACATTAAATCTTTAAGGTAGTCAATAAAAATCTAATCTCCATAATATTTAGCATGGGTTTTATGAGTAGAGCTAATGGGTGCAACTATTCTGGCTTAAATGTCTTTTATACGTAACCCTTTTTTTAAATGTCACTTAAAATGGTAAATTGGTTCATGGTAATTGGTAAATGGTAATGAGGTTAAGAAATGTGATTTTTCAGGGTAGTTTTCACTCAAGGAAATCTGTTTTCTCCAAAAGAGAATTAATATAAAGATTTAGTTTTATTAGTGCTAATATTTTAAAATGAAGAAGTTGTTACATGAAAGTGGTGATGATATCTCTGTGAGATGCAAACCCTGTCACCACTGCACATATAATCTTATTAGCTATCTCAGGAAGCCATGTGTTTCAGAAACCTTGAATGCACGTAAACAGAGGCAAATGGTTTCTATGGCAACACCCAATAGGAATGACTCCAACATGCCAGAAGACAACCTAGCCTGTTGATCCAGAAATTAAACATTGGTCCTCCAACAGGACACACAAAGTTTTGGTTCTGATTCTATTTTGAAGACTTTGGTGATCAAGTTGGGGGTCAAACCATTATTAGTGGAACAGAAATGGGAGGACATTGCTACAACCCAAAACAAGGCACACCCGCTGATGAAGTTACTAACTCCAATTTCAGGAAAGGAGGTAATTACTCAGATTCTGAATCAAACTTTTTCTCGTGTCAACATACTGTCTGGTCGACAAGGAAGGACTCTAAAGCCTTATTTCCACTGAGCGATATGGTCCGTTACGGTCTGGTTTAGAGGGGACCAGGCAATTCAAGTGAGCATTTCCATTCCAATGGAGGTCAATCAGCAGCTCATTTTTTCCAGCTTGGCTTTTGGAACTTTGTATATACAAAGCATTTGATTTGATTGCAGGTGCATATATATATATATATATATATATATAGCGCTATCAATGAATAAAAAATTACACTTGAGTATTAGTCTCAGCCACAAAAAGTTACATATACTTCAAAAAGTGGGCCAAATTATCAAAAAGAGTGAACTTTACTAAAACTATTGCTGAAAAAAGAAAGAAGAAAAAAAAAATCCATCAATTTGTCATAAAACTTAACTTTGAGGCATGAAGACCAACCCTCAATAATACTTTCCTAGTGCCTTCATTTTCATATGATGTCTGTAGTTCCTCCAGGTTTCTGTGAGTAATCCATGCTCACACAGGCACCTATTACTTTATTTCTTGGTCTCTGATCAGAGTATAGAAACCCCAATTATCAGCTTCCCTGAGCTGGTTAATTATTGGAAACATTTGGCTTTTCATTTTTATGTGCATGTCATTTCACAAAGCCTCTCTCGCTTGTCTTGCGTCAAAACGCACGTCTTTTAGAGCAGCAGTGTCGGGGCAGTAAACAGAGTTGTAGTATTTAGTAAACATGTAGGCAAACAGTTTATGAGTTTTTATTGCAGCTTAGGGATAAAATAATCTAACATTCTCATCAGGATTGTTTTTTTTCTGAATATTTTTCAACACTTTGAGTTTGTCTTTTTCTCACTTACTTCTAATGTTGATTTTTTTATCTTTTTTTTCTCTGCTCTTTACTAAAGTTAGAATTGCTCAATGTAATGTGTGAATGCACTTGAATTTTATTTTTTGCAAAGCTATATTAAGTACAGCAGAACTGAAAGGGCCAGTAAAACTAAAACATTTGCTAAAATGAAATCAATGTAGTTTTTTTGATACTGTGTTGCTCACGCTTCCTCTCCTTCCCTTAGTCGACTTTTTCAGGCTCACCTTATCTGAACTCTGAGAGTCTGCTTTCCCTTCATCTACTTTTCCTCTCCCTATTGGTTTCAATTTATCACTCAACATCCACTGAGGTAAGTATTGGACATGGATGAGTAAGTTAGTATTTACTAAAAAAAACAAACAAAAGAATCTAGTAGCCTACCTCTCTATTAGTTATTTGTCTTATTTCCTGTAAGAACCCAAGTGTGAGCCTTCCTGCAAGACATGTAGTGTGTCAACTAAAGTTAATTGACCTGAAGTGGCATAATGACCCACCCCACTGAGGGTGTCCACTACCAGGAGATTGACCCCCAGAAAAAAAAGTGAAGCAGTGACCTGCTGTGGCCACAACCTGAGTCAGTCAACATGAAATGGACTCAACAAAAAAGCTAGTTATGTTCCAGCTTTACTACTCAAATGTACCATTTCATTCAAATTTCGGAGCCGTTTGAGCGATACAATGACGTGTTGTTTGAATAGAAAGTGTTGAAGAACTTCCAGTCACAGAAAGAAAACGTGATCATTTTTTGACATGGATTAAAGTCCAGTCAGTTTGGAAGTCATGCTTTTATTTCTGCCTGAATCCATGCAAACTTGACTACCGTAGCACATTGATGCTTAATTAACTTCATGAAACATATGGATTAATCTAGTGTATTATTAGAATATATGAACAATTTTTCATATAACCATAGTATAAAAAACATGCTAACAAGTCAATGAAATTCTTTTTATCAAATCCCTCAATTCTTTATCTTCTGTGTCACTTCTAAAGAATTCTGCCAAGCCTGCTGTAAGACTGAGTGGCGCTTCTGTGTTGCTGTCAGTAGCAAGTACTGAAACACACACACCTACAGCGCCCTCTGGTGATTTTTGCTTTTTATTTTTTTTAAACACAAATAAGTTGCACCCCAGCCAAACAATACAAAAATACAGCACCTTATACTAAAAAAAAATCAAACATTTTTTAAACAAAGCTAATTTGGAGAGAGTGGGGCAAAAATCCAAATCCACATGGTCCTGAGTGAATGAAAATGTTTGCTACCTAAGCCTTATAACTGGTTGGACCACCCTTGACAGCAACAGCTGCAAGCAAGTGTTTGCAATGACTGGAAATGGGTATTTAGGAGTGTTGTGGAAGAATTGCACATCTTGGCAGATGATCTCAGCACTGATATTGGCAGACTTCCCCCTCAGGTCATACCACAGCATCTCTATAAGGTTCTGGTCAGGAATTGATGAAGCCGCTTAAATTTAGATGTTGGTCTTTCTAGTCAACTGACAAAGTCTAGAGGTGATCTTAAAAGTGTGATCTCTGAGAACCGTTTAAGTCTGGTATCTTTAGTTCATTTTAATAAATCTAATTTTTTAGCCAGGGCCAAGATTTATTTATTGTTTCACTACTTCCTACTAATCACCATAACAGAAGAAATGTGTTGTTTGTTTACTTGTGTCATGTGTGCTTAGTTTTTTTTAAAAATCTTTTCAAAATTCTAAAACATTTCATTGTGAAAGAGGTGCAACATTGACAAAAGAACCAGAAACAAAAAAGAAATAGGAACATTTTTAATTCATCGCTTAGTGGTTGGTGAATTCACCAATTACATTCAATTTTAAACTTGCTTCTGTCAGGAAGTGCAAATGTCACCTTCAGACGAGCCTTATGGTTGAGTTTGGGAACATCACCAATGCTTACTAGAGCTTTCAAACAAAGGTGACCAAAGAATAAAAACTAACGTAATGTTAACGTGTTTGTTTGTTTCCTAGAAAGCGGGCAATAAAGCAAAAACTGAGTTTTATGTAGCAAGGAAAGTTAAATGTCCCCCTTGAAATAAATTTAATCGAGGTATTCAGAATTCCCTGTGCCACAACCATGACTCATGCAGAACGGCAGCCACGGAATCATTTGAATTGAAGAAAAGAAGCAAAAATGCAGTATCTTCTTCAAAGTTCCTTATAATGTTCTTAACACTGAGATTGCGATCCTTCCAATCCACCTCTGTGCGTGTACAGGCCAACATGTGTGTGTGGTAACAGCTTGAAAAAATGTAGTGGCATTCTGGTCTCCTTCCCTGGCTCAATAAAAGCTGGACGACCATTTGTTAACTGAGTGCTAACCTCCATTCACACTCTAACCTCAAATAAAATCTGCTGACATCTATCCCTGCTAGGAGGGTGAAATGCCCAGATGTTTCCCTGAAACCACAGCCTGGAGCTTTTATGCCAGTTGGTGACTTCTTTGATCTTAAGGGCTTCCTGAAAACAATGAGCAAGCTTTATTCACAGACAGATTTATGGCGTTCGGACGCTGAAACACACAGAACATCACAGTGAATAATGAATGGCAGCTATATGTGGTGTGGGTATTTTTTTTTTATTTGTGCAGCTGTTACCACTCTGATCAAACAACTATAGTTTTATTTAATGTGCTGATCATTGACTGTAAGTAAGAACTAGACTGAGTGAGTGTGACATCACCCATTGAAAATAACTCGCCAATCAGGAGTGAGCTTGCTGGACGCCACACTTGAAAGCGGGCTTGGGAGAATCTGTCAATCAAACGCTCTGAATATTTAGTGCAAAACCAGTTCCTTTTATTGAGGCATCTGATTGGTCAGTTTATAATTTGAGTAACTTGCACTACTGAAAAAATTCCACAAAAAAAAATAGGATCAACAAAGATCATGTTAAAAAAGGTAGCAGATCAAGAATAGTTATTCTGACAAATACAATGACTGAATAATAGTTCAGTTGTTGTTTATTTCTCAGTAGAAGTCTATGGGATTTCGACCTCTTGGAGCCAGTGGGTAATTACTGTTTGGAACACAATGGGAGAGGGTTCACTCAGTCCAGTTCTCATATACAGTCATCGATGCCAGTTCAGAAAATGGCTTCAGTGTCGCTGCTATGTGTATATTATTTAACAGTTTGTTATTTCTATGTCACAATTTTAGCACAAACATTTGTTGGCTTTTATTTTGCTGGCAGTTTTAAAACTTGCATAATCTGACAGTTTTACAAGATAAAAACCATTTTGCAGTGAAAGAAACAGTGTCTGCTGCATGCAAGTAAACATTTTTTTTCAGCAAACTCTAATACCCTCTGCACAACACTCATTGCTACAAAGCATTTAGTTAACAACCATGCTTTTAGTATTGAACAAACATCAAAATCAGGATTTATACTCCACCACTGAGGACTTACGTACATGCATCTTGACTATGAGTCCCGCATGTTTCTGACCAATTAAAGCTGGATTCTGCAACCATTCATCTTCTCCAGCACTCCAGCACTGACTTAAAGCACTTTTTCCCCAGCTGTTCTGCTTTAAATGAAAGTTAGGAAAAGACTTTATCACAGAAAACGTTTCCGTTAAAAATATATTAAAATAATACATGCCAGCCTGACATTAAAAAAGGACACAACAATTTGAAAGATAGTCTTTAACTACACCAAAACCTTTGTGAAGTCACCAATTTCCCAAAGTAAAAACCTAGTAAATAGGAATGTTATACAAGGACTTTTAGGATTCCACTGTGAAACGAAAACTTGGGTGGTTCATAAAAAAATCAATTAAAATAAATTTGTTTCACATGAAAATTCATTCAAACACAATGAATATATTAAATCCTAATTTTATATTTGCCGATCTAGTGAGCATCGATGTACACTGGTTTTTCGTAGAGACATCTCAGAAATTTCTAGGGCACTGGAAGTTGGAATCGTAGATTTGGACAGCTTGGCAAAATGGCAAAATGATTATAGTGCAATAAGTAGTTTGTAGTAAAGAAATTTGGACAGAGCTTTAGAGGGACTTTGAATGCAGTTAATAAAGTCTGACTGATGTACAGACATCTCTGACTCTCGTTTAGCTAAATGCGCCTAATAGTTCGATGTGCTACATGAGGCATATTTAAAAAAAAAGACCATTCGTTGACGATGCATCTATAATCTGTGCCCAATAGTACGGAAAATGTGGTAATCTGCCTGCAAGCAAAGAAAAACACTGGCTCATCTGCTAAAATGGCAAAAGCTGTGATAGTATTTCAGATATACATGGTGAGTTTGGAGAGCAGAGTGAGGAGAGATGCTCAGTGAGTAAAGACGCGGATCTGCTAAACCACTCTCCCACAGCTTAACTTGAACCAGGTTTGTTTTTCTCCTGGTTGACGTTGAATTGTTTTGCTGTGTCCCTTTCTGTCGACGACCCCAGCAGTGCCGCCCCCAGTATTGACATGTTGGTTTCTTTAAAAAAAACGAGGCTTTGTAACTCTGTCCTTTCAGTCAGGCGTTCATCTTAAGTTCTTAACAAACATTGTTTCTCACCAAACCAAATCATTTTTATGTCTTTAACAACTGACTGAGTTGATTTCCTCCTTGAGCTTGGAGGTTTGTTGCATTTAGTCTGACGGTAAAACATTGGGAGGTCTCATGAAGGAGGAGACTTCAAATAACTTAATAAGTCCTGACCTGGCCAATCAGAAACACCAGCAACCTGGTTAATAAATGAACAATACATAAATATGAATGATATCTGACAGAAATAAAAATCCCCACTCACATGTGTCATGAAGTCAGTTTGGACCTCATGAAGGGAAATGAATGAGATGTTTTTGTTATGGCGAACAACATTTTTGTCTTTTCCATGTGAAAATGGAAATCTAACACATTGTATTCTTTTTTAATGCTGATTATACCCATGCAGGAATAAACAAACCCCAGTCGCTGTGCTCCCCAGTGGACTGACTGACTAACTGAAGGCTCTTTGTTCAATAGATATGTCTTTAAACAGACAGGGAGACCAGCTTGGTGGTGGCCTGTTATGGACAAAAGCAGTGGGAGGCTAGGTATATATATATACAGTACAAACTGAGAGGTTACACAAGGTAATTGTGTCAGAGATGTTTGGTGTAGGGAGCTGAGGGGGGGGGGGGGGGGGAGTGAACAGAGAGCAGGCGGGGCAAGGAAGAAGTGAGGTTAAGATGAAGAGGAAGCTGGAGCAGGAGGGGGCTCCATGCTAATTGGAGCCAAATGGCCTGTGGATGAGCTAAAGCGATTTGCTGTGTAGCCCTGACACTTACACAAACTTCACGTCTTCGTTCTTACTCCCTGCCTGTCAGCTCAGACATATTCAGGCTATTTCCTCTTTTTCTGTCTTGCCACGGTTTTGTGCAAGACAAAGGAGCTTTAACTATTTAAAGGTCTTAATTTGGTGATAATTTAATTTAGACATTTATTTTAACCTTTCATGAACTTCTAATAAAATCAGTTCTCTCTGTAGCAGCAATGTGCAAAGTGTGGAGTGTCTATTAAAGTTGGAAATTGGATCAAGTAAAAGAACTGACCATGACCCAAAGCTATAAATCAAAAATAAAAATACTTTAAAGCTGTGACAAACAAAAACAGGCCCTGCTTTCAGCCTTCCAGTGAAGTATCAAAATGCAACAAATAGATCAATGATAACTTGTAAATGGCATATACTTGTATAGCGCTTTTCAACCTTCCTCGAAGGCCCACAGTGTTTTCCAGTCTCAGTCGCATTCACACATTCACACACTGATGGCAGCTCCACTGCAGGACACTGGTGCCAACCTATAACCACCAGAGGCAATGTGGGGTTCAGTGTCTTGCCCAAGAACACGTCAACACATAGGAGGGCAAGGCAGTAGAACCTGCAATCACGTTGACCGCCTAACGACTAGTTAAGTCGGTATTATTGAAATAGTTGAAATTAGAAACATAAAGCTCTTCACCAAAACAAACCGCAAGGCCCAAGAATGAAGACTAAAAACCACTGGCACAGAGGTATAAGACAACGAATTGATTGGTGCAAAGTTAGAAGACTAGTGAGGAGACAGGAAATGGATGGAGCTATGAAATTAAAGTTGCTGACTGTGACATCCATAGGTTCTTTAATTTTTTTTATTCTCAAAATGTGATCGGGATCAGAGAGTTGGAGAAACTGCTATTTCAAACCATAGATAATCACACAAACAGATAATTTGTAACACTTGGATAACCCATGTTTTTTTCTTGTCAAGTTTTTAAAATGTAAAATGGCCGACATTTGTATTGTTCAGAAGAAATATAAATGCTGATCAAGCTGACTTGCTTTTAACTTTGACACAAATTTAAGATACCAAAGAGCAAGGGGGAAGTGGACAGTAGAAACACACATTTGATTAATAATAAGTGTAAAGGAGAAGGAGATGGGAGGCGCAAACAAGCGAACATCTTAAGGTTGAGGAAATCCAAATCAAATGGAACTACGAGGCTGTGGAAACAGTTAACAACATGGTACTGAAAACTTTGACAGTTTGTTTTTCCACTTAAAACTGCAGTTGAAAGGAGATTTCCCATGAGCTCCAGATGTCAACGGGGTTTTTAGCAGAACCACCGACAATACATTAGACTTCAGGAAATGTAGATTATAAACTCAGAGAGAAACACATTTAGGATTGATATTATGAAACCCTGCAAAGGCATTCACAGTCTGTCAAACATACTTAGTTTTTTTGCAGTGAACATTTGACAAATCAATGTACAAGAAAAAGAAATGAGCACTGGCAAGAATGTGGCTAATTGTGATGATCCGATTAGGCGATGACCTGCCGTGCCAGAGCCAATCAGGATACAGAACACCATGAGCTCGTTAGTGAAATACCAAAGTCCAAACTCTAATTAGCCTGTATGCTTTCAAATCTAGGAGGCTTTGCTTGATGGGGAAGAACACAGAGAATTGGAGGAAATTCACCATGCAGAGACAGACTCACTAGTTGGTAACAGCCTTCGCCTGAGAAGCTCACTTAATCCACGCTGCTCACGCTCAACTTGATGATCAAGGTGAACCAGGAAGCCCAGCCACCAAATCAATGGAACATGAGTAGGAACTGCCGCACTGAGCCAAAATAAAGTGCCTGCCTTGTGTATTATAAAACATGTGTGTGCGAAAATGCATTACGTGACTAATACTACAGGAATAAATTGAGGACTACCGAATAAAGCCCACATGTTTGTGCCTAATATTATTCGCTAAAAGCAAATAATGGTCTGCAAACAGGTTATCCTACATAAACTGACCAAAAAAGGATGCAAATCATCAAGATTTAAAGAAGTTGGAAGAATCATGTGCCAAATGTCTGATACCCTGCTGCTTTATCATCTTGGCCTCTGGAAAAGTTGAAATCATGAAAGACAGACCCGAAAGTTTGAAACAAAATCCAGTGATAAGATGAAAAAAGCAACACGCAAATGTCAAAATCACAAGCCAAAGTGAAACAACGACAAACCAAGAGAACGTTCTTCCAAACACAACCAAAAAAACCAAGCCATGTTGTCCTCTGATAGCTGGGATAGGCTCCAGCAACCCCTGCAGCATGAAGCTGTGGCTAATGGATGAATGGAAAAGAAAATAATGTTTGAGAAGTAACCACAAAAACCCAATGGAGATTAAAATCACTTTCTTCAACTTCCAGCTGAGGTTTCAACAGATATTTGCAGTAAATCTAAAGGTGGGTTGGTCATGTTACCAAGCATCTCACTGACTTAAACCAAGTATTCTCAAATATTACAGATTATTTTATTTTCAATCTGTTTTTGCATCACATTCTGTTTTTTTCTAATAGCTCCATGTTAAAAGATTTTCTCTGTTCAAACCTCTAAGTCAGATATTTTAAATATATATTTATTTATATGTTTATTTATATGAATTTAGATTTGTTGCTAAAGAGTTGTGCATCTGTAGAAAAGTTTTGTACTTTCTACTACTATTGTTTTTTGTTTTATAAAACTAACAGATTTACTGTTGTTTAACATCTATGTTATAAACACACATTTGTTTTCATTTTGTTTAAATACTTTTTTTTTTTGTAAAACTGCCATTACTTATATTCCTTTATGTTAAACCTGAATCTTCCCAACTCTCAGACACATTTTTTCTTGTAAAGAAAAAGTTATTATAGTTATGTTAAAAAACATGCACTCACAGGCTTAAAAAGTATTTATTCCATTACTGTTGTGAATAAAAAAGATGTTGTTAGGCCAGACTGTGTGGTCCATCTGTGTGTGGGTGTGTGCATGGTCTCATTCAGGTGGTAAACTCTTGATAGTCAGCAGATACTGGTTCAGAAAGTAAATTGTTCACATGTTGAGTGGATAAAGTGACTTAATGATAGTTTTAGTAGACTTTATTTACCCTTACTGGAATCTTATCCAAACTGCAAAAGTCACTCACCGAGAATTTTTAAAAAGCTTTTTTTGATTTTTATTTATCTGTCAGGTTACGCTGCATTTTTACAGCAAAGTTATTTAACTACATTTATCCTTCATTGTTCCTCTGCAGACAGATGAAGTAACAGTATATTAAAACCAAAGCCCAGAGGGTAGATGCATTTTGAAAGTAATAGCAGCAGAAACAGCTAGATGGCATAGCAATAAAATAGAATCAAGAACGTGGCAGTGAGTTGGCATAAACCTTCAAGGATTCTAGACTCGTGACCTAAACAATTCTAAAGAATACATTCTGATCTAAACATTCTGACCGCAATCTTTTAACTTAATATTAAGAAAGCTTGAAAGCTTAAGAATAATGATATTTTCAACAAATTTCCAAAATAGGCTAACATTTCATGTGCATAAATTATGTGACTCTTCATGTGGTTTTTGTTCCATATATGGCGTTCCAAACAGTATGTACCCGCTGGTTCCAAGAAGCCAAAATCCTTTAGACTTCTATTGAGAAATAAACAGCTATTGCTTAGTCATTCTATTTGTCAGAATAACCATTCTTGATCTGCCTCCTTTTTTAAAAATGTTCTTGTAAATCCAAATTTTTTTTCTGTTTTTTTTTTTTGCATGTTTTTTAGGTTATAAACTGACCAATCAGATGCCTCAATAACAGTGTGTGGTCCTAAATTTCATTGCTTGAAATGTTTGATTGACACATTCTCCTGAGACAGAGTTAAAGTGGTAGGGGTGTGGCCTTCCAACAAGAAACAAGAGAGAAAATGTTTCGAAATGGTAACTTTTGTCTGAGAAAAGTGTATTAAGTGTGTAGTTCTGAGTTTTACAGCCTTAAATCCTACTTTGTGGATTTCACTTCTCACAGGTTATTTCAGAATGTAACTCCTGGAGTAAACAAGGTAACGCATAAAAAAACTGGCTTTTATTAAGTTGGAATAAGAAAAGAATAGAGGTAATACATTCATCTTGTTGCCTCCTGAAGTAGAGGCATACTTTTCATATCATTTCCTAGGTGTAAATTCTTCACATTTGTCAGCCTAGTCTTTTTTGGGAAAAACATGCTGATTTTTAATGAGTCAAAGTGCTCCTTTAAATGCCTGCAGAGCCTGGTGAACGGGCTTTGTGTGTTGAAGTCACATAAGTGAGCTGACTGTATGAGATAGTACTGATCTCCAACATCTGGCTCTCTTGTTTTGTGTAAAGGGGAAGTCCTCCATGTTTATTTATGCATGTGTGAGAATCACTTTGAGGCTGCAGGGCTATCACAAACCAAACTCTTTTTCTCCTTTTTGAAAGTTAACATAAAACTTTGACTTATGAAAATATTACATATAATAAATTAAGCTAAACCAAACTTACAAAAATCCTAAACACCAAGGAAAATAAGCATACATGTCATAGTTCAGTCTTTCCATTGTCCTCACAAGGCAAAGACTGCAGTGCAGCAAACTTTGCTGAAATTGCGTTTGAATGCATTTCTTACGGGGTAAAACAGAAAGACAAGCTCAGCTGCAAGTCCTTTAGGAAAATGAGTGCATGCGCAGCAGTAATAATCTGCTTGGCAGAATTCATGCAAACTCTGCTGTCCTGCTGCCTCTGCTTGCCTTCATGCATGCATGTGTGCGGCACCGGCACGCCGCACCACTAAACTGCCTGCTCTGCTTTATGCAGCTGTGAGACTGAGAAAGCCAGATGATGGGAGGGGTTATGAGAGGGATTACAGACAAAGTACTGGGACAGTGAGGTAACTTCTGGCTCCTCAGTTTAAAGGCTGTCTTCTCCCAACCCCTTTAATTCGGGTGTTATAATCAGAATTTACTCTCTTTTACTCTCTTTACTCTTTAGAATTTACTCTCTATCAGGGCTATCGGCTTTATTACAGGCCTCAGCTTTGCTGTTTAGCAACAGAACTGTAGTGGAATAACTGGTAAAAACAGCTTTTTCTTGAAAGTTTTAGGTTTTAAATCTAATAAAGATGAAGGGGAAACCTAGGTAATATTTGTTTTGCTCATCGAAATGTTTTGCTTTTTTAAATTCATGCGCAGTTACTGTAACAAGACAGGAGTTGTACATTTGCTAAACCGGATCAGTAAATATGTAAAAGATGAAACGTCCATTCAGTTTTACTTATATATCCCAATATTACAACAATACAGCCGTCTCAATGGGTTTCACAGCGGTATTTATGCAAAGAACATAAAATCTGTCATAAAACTATAAACAATAGTAGGTTGCTAAACTAAACAAAACAGATTAAGGTAAACTGACATCCCTGCCCTTAGATCCTCCTTCTCGGTGAGGAAAAACCCACTATCTTGGGAAAAAAAAAAGAAACCTCAGGGATGCCCACACGAAGGAGGGATCCTCTCTCCGGATGGACAGGTGATGTGCTAGAACTGTTCAAGAAGAATTAGCTTATCTAACTCTACAACTACATGTTTGAATAACAAGTTGATCCAGCGACAATCCACCTGGAATCTCTCCCGCTCCCCCGTAGGAGAGTGGGAAAGCAGGACAACACATGAATCGCACTGCACCAAACAGAGGCATGATGAACTAAATAAAATATAGTACTGGGTTAATCAAAAAGAATAGAAGAGAGAAGAAATAGAGGACAGAACCCCAGTGCACCATATATTTTCCCCAGCTTCTAACTTGTGAGTTAGGGGAGCAGTAAGTTAGATATTCTCTGATCACTACCTAGCCTGGCAATAGGCCACTTCACTGATTGTAACCAGAAGAGCTTAAGCTCCAAATTGTTTATTAACTTTACATCAAGTTGTTGAGAAACAGTCGCCATATTTTTCTAACTGAACGTTGATCTGTTTTGAATTTGATAATGCTAAGTAGATGGATAGGTGTCAAAGAAACATATATATTTTATCATTTCATGTCCTAGTTACAGGTTTGGGATTGTCAGGGTCCGTGTAGGGTCATAAGCAGTAGGGACTGAATCTTAAAGGGACCACAGGTGTGTTTTCCATTTCCCTTGTGGCTCATGCAGCCACCTCAGGGGACGTCGTGAAATTGGAATGTACTATTGCTGTGCGCATGGTAAGTGTATCTTGAAATATCAATAAGGCTAATATAAGTTACACACACAATGTACAGGAGATGCTGTCGTCCGCTGTCTGTATGCCACTCTCTAGTCATTAGTAGCGAGCGTGCACTAGCTCCTTACTCAACGAGCGCAAATGCTTCACGTATGGGTTGTGCAGGTGATACGTAAGTACCAGCAGTACATCCATGCAAACTTTGTGATCTACACTGTGATCTATTTTCTAATTTCTGATAGTCCGGCTGCATGCACGGAGGAGTACGCAACAAGTGTATATGGAGTGTGACCTTATCACTTGAACAGCACTAACGGGCCCCTTCCACAGTGTGCAGGTTTCGGAGGGGTTGAAAAAAAAGACGTTCTTGGATAACTGACCATTTCCGTTAGCCAAGCTATCCCTCACTCCATGGAGCTGATGCAAAAAGTGTCTCTTGTGTCATTTTCTTGCACCCACGATCTGTCAACTGATGCTTAAATCAAAATTGGTTTTTAAGTCCCGGTCATGGGGAGTTTGCTTTTGGTTTGTGTCAATGAAAGCAATTTTCTTCTTGGATCTCAGCACAAAAAAGTGGTTTTCTGAGTGTAATTTTGAAATGTTTGTATGATCCCAGAAATTCCTTGTTTTCTCTGTTGTTCTTGAGAGTTTGATCAAAGCACACACAATAAGTGGTTTCTTTTTGAAGATCTGCTTAAAGTGAATTATGCGCCCAACAGTAAACAACAATGCCACAGGTTTACATGACAGCATTGTGCACAGTTTCACAAGCATGTCTCTTTGTGCCATCAAAACAGTTCACAACCAAACTCTGTGAGGAATGTTTCCAGTACCTTGTTCGATCTATGCCACAAAAGATTAAGGCAATTCTAATAGCAAAAGGCGGTCCAAATCGGGTACTAGCAAGTTGAACCTAATAAAGTGGCCCACGAGTGATTAAAAGTTCCTGTCATTTTTTCATTTGTCCAGAAACATTCTGCATTTGTTTGAGGTTCATTTTGAAGTGACTGACCTCGGGCCAGTCAAGAAAAAATACAGCACTTTAGCAGCTACATTCATGGCTAGGAGTCTGACGTTGAACGCTAGCACCTTTCTGAAATTTAGAAGGAAGACAAACTCAATATTTGTGAGCGATTAGTGGGAACACACGTGTAGAGACGTATGTATCAGAGGATGTTTGATTGGCAGTTCTGCAAGTCTATCAAGTTACATACTTCACGCCTAGGAGGATGTTTGGTTGACGACAGTTTAAAAAATTTTGAATTATATATTTTTGTTACTTTTAAAAACTTTTACCAAAAATCCTTCTCGATTGACCAATTGTTCATGATCGACATGTACCCCTGCATTAAAGTTGACATTTTGCCCACTTGCACGTTTACTCATGATACTCTGCTCTTCATAGCCCCCATTATCTATCTCTGTACGGGATCTAAAGTACTTTGCAGTAAATGTCATTTCTGAATATTATTTTAAACTTCTGTGTGTGTTTTACTGAGGAGAAAACTAAAAGTTATTTGGAGAATTGTATTTTGGAAACAGCAATGTTTCAAATAGCAGAAAGAGGTGATCTAAGATGTTCTACAGTTTGGGAGCAATAGCTTAACAGTCATTTTGACTTAATTAATGTTTTTGAATATCTGCATCAGAGGAGGTGTGCTCTTCATCAAACACATCAGAAAATGCAACTTCTGGCCAGATGTCAGCTGCTGTGGTTTTTTTCAGCGGGACCCGCAGTTCCTGCAGAGATTAACCAGCATTCATTTGGGATGATCACTTCAGAGAACTTGGATGGAAGTTTAATCACTCGGAAACTTGTTAGTGACTCATAAATACTTTATTCTTGCAACACTTTATTAAGTTGTCTTTTGCTTCTTTGAAATGGATAGAAATGACAGCCTGACTAACAAGTGTGTAACAGTCTGATTTACTGAGGATGTCTGCATCTGTTCCAGTGTTAAAATGGTGATAGAGAAGCACTTATATGTGTCACTTAAAAAAAAAGTAATCGAAAAAAAAACATGAAAAGAGTGAGTTGTTGCTGAGTAACATCCCCTTTGAATGCCTGCTCAGCTTCACAAACTTTGAAGCTTATCTTCTAATGTCAAGGTGACACTTTAAACTTTCTCCCTAAAGTTCAGCTGTTGAGTGTGTCCTAATGCCTTCAGCTGCACTTTAGCGTCTTCAGCATCACGGAGGTTCTCTGCTTTCACCATGATGGACATGTGTAGCCTTTTGCTCTTATGTTTTCCAGCTGGTGCATCAATAGGAGTTTTCTTCAAAAATTAGTTGATGTTCGGTTGGACCAGTTCAACAGGGGGCCCCATCAGCAGCCCATACAGCAGCTGCATATGTGCAAGTTGTATAAAATTTCTCAAACTACACTTCTTCAGGCATTTTTCTTCTGCACATCCCTTAAACAACATACGAAAACACAGAACAGCAGACCCAACAGTTACCTGTCATTTTTTAAATCTCTTTTTTAGGGCTCAATGGGGAGTTTATTGCATCAGCAGATACTGAGAAATATAAAAATCATAGCAGGGTGTACTGTTTCAGTGTAGCTTTGAACTTTTGATGGAAAACAACACACCAACCACTGAAAATAATCAAAACTGCAACGCCTGGTTGTGCTTCCCTCTGCCATCTTTAAAATGTGTCACCATTTTTGGAGCCTGTTGTATCCCTCAGATGATGTTTCCAGTTTCCACTGATTCCATCTGAAATATTACATAGGTCATTCAAAATTTGATTTGGTTTATTGAACAATGCCGCATTTTAAAAAAAATTTTTGTAAGAATTTCTAAAAATAAAAAGATTACATATCTATTTTTTCATCTTATATTTGTAAACTATTGAAAGGAAAAATTATTATCTAGTTATTCATTGCATATCAGGAAGAATTTACCCAAACAAGAATTTATCATTTCCTCAGGAAGTGTCTACAGTCATCATGTAAGGTCTGGATTTTGTCTTAGGAGAACTTGTTATGGCAAGATGAGACTTCCAATCAGACAACTTCCTGTGATGCATCTTCAGATGTTTGGGTATTCTGCTGTAATCCAAGAATGAGATATATCAAGACACTTCACATATATTATTTTGGGGATTATTATAACATGTGGTCATTACTATGATCTCAGTTTCATTCTTCATCAGGAATGTGTGATGGTAAATCTTGAATGAACAACACTTCCTGTGACTAACACAGGTATTTGTCATGTGTCTGTCATTAGGACGAGTGAAAGATTTGTCTGTTTTTAAAGTGGCTTTTATGTTTGCACAGCAGCATATTTTAATCAATTTACAGATACAATTTTGAAGGAAAAGTATTCTACCTTCATGGGAAACTGTGTATTCACAAAATTCACTGAAGAATCATAGACACTCTATGTTACTATCATGGTGCTTGAACAACTCATTAGGCAGTTTGACATGTTTATTTTTAAAGGAAAATGCCTGCCGTAGTAGGGACATAAGAAACTGGTGGACAATTAAATTAAACCTAACTTAATCAATTTAGGAAACATTTAAAACTTGCTCTCTGTCAATCAGAAGCTGTTCAAAAAGCAAAAAGCAACAGAAATCAGTGGAAACTCTTTTTTTCCACTGTTAGCTTGGGCGTTTCTACTTTTTCTGAATCACTTTATTACATTGCATAATTATTTTATTTAAATGTTTATAACATTTTTATTTATTTAGAAAACGAAATCCTATACTGTATGTTGGTTAAGTCAGCATTGTATCTTCCTCTGCTGTGGAAGCTTGCAACTAGTTAGAGGCACATTTTAGAAAAGAAAATGTTTTAAAATTGGCAGCAATGTTTTAAAAAGTCACAATATAATATGAATACTTTGAGAAAAGACTATTAATGTCAACTTTTAGCCCAATTAGGCAAAGCTCTGCAAAGTGGGAATTAAAAGTATAATAAACAGCAGTGCTAGGGTTTTCTGATCTACACTGATTGGTAACAAGGCTGTTAAACTTCTCTGATGATAAAAAGAAAAAAACTCAAAATTTGAGCTGTCAATCATTTAAAAAAATTATCGGAATTATCACACTTTTGGATTGTGATTAATCACAACGTTTTACCAGGTAAATTTTATACAACATGTGGCTTTTGAAATAAACAAAAGGCCAGAGAGAACATTCTTCCTCCATTTTTATCGTCTGAAATGTTTTAATTTGTAAAATGTTAACTCGATGTCTCAGAAATGTAATCTGTGCACAAAACACATCAACAGTAAGATAAACAGAACTCTAAAGAACTGTAAAGACTTTAATGTCTGCAGTATTATTTCAAGAAAACAAAGATGCTGATATACAGCCATAAGAAGCAATATTGTGTTTCTGCACTTTAAATGGGCCGGGTGAATTCTCAAACCTGATTGGCTGCAGTGTATTCACACGCACTAAAAAAAGAAATTGCGGTCACATAGCCCAAATGTTGTAATTCACTGCGCAGGCTCCTTTAAAACAAACTTTAAGCTTCATTTCCTGGACAAAAACAAATAGTAAGAGGTAAACTTTCTCTCTGAACTGATGCGTTATTGAACTTTATTGTGACAATCAGAATATATTTTACATTCCTTTGCCGCCGTTTTGCGTTTACGTGTTACAGTAACAACATGCCGAACCACCAATCAAATAGTCTGATTTTTATGAAAAAAAAAAAAAATAATAACAAGCAGAATGTACTAAAAATCGGTTGAATATTCATTTTTTTTATAAGTGAACATTTTCTAAGCTGCATTGTGTGTGACGAAGTGTGTATTTTCAGAAATTGCTGCACGCCATGGAAGCCTGAACCGCCTGATGGAAACCAGAAGATGGTTGCTTCTGACGTGTGATTAATCCGCATTCATAAAATTTAACACATATATTTTTAAAAATTAATCATGTATCATGCCTTAATCGTGCGTTAACGTTGAAAGCCCTGCTCACAATACAAGAAGTTGGTAAAATAAATTCTCTATTAAAAAAATAAAGTAAGCCGTGTTTCTCAATGTGATATGAGATACTTTAATGTTTGAGACCTAAGTGACCAAGCTCACCATATGATATCAAAAAAGGCTTTTGGCATTCATTCAAACGATCATTATTTACACCGAGCAACCTCACTTCTTTTTACGAGCTACAGTGTTTTTTTTTTAAAGGAGAAATCAAGTCAAAAGTAACTGACAGCTGCAAAATGTAAATTTATTGGAGGGGAGCCGAGATAAAGTCTCACAGCAGATGTTTTCCATTTCTAAGATGAGAAACATTCGCTGTGTAACTGTTAGGTGTGGTCAGATGTCCGTAAGCTGACTGTCCTTCTGCTCTTTTACCTTTCGCACTGTTCATAGTTAGGAAGTCACATCTTCACTGAATTATGATAAGTTAATAATTTAAGTATTTACAGATATTAGATATATATTTCAATATCTGATGTCATCTTTAAAATAGAAATAGGAATTTTGGTTAGATTTAACAGTACCTAAACTAAATGCAGACAAACTTTTAAATATTTCATGGATTTTGAAGATCGCAGCCACTTTATCTTGCCTGGGTTATAATAAAGGTCTATGACAGTCTATACAGTGCAGAGTGTGAAAACTATGGAAAAAAACGGTCTCCTTTTCAATAGAAGAACTAAATGAAACCTCCAGCCTAAACCTAAATAAAAACACAGGAACACCTGTTATTGGACAAAAAAAAAAGAGTTTACAACTGAAAAAAGGTCTCAGTAGCTGCAATGACATGTGCAAAATGTCCTTGATCAGATCAAAGATCGGATTAGAAAAAAACTGTGTACATGGGCTCTGAAAAACTTTATCCGATTATAATGAACGCGCCACCCAGTCGATCGGAATAAATCCTTTTGACATGCACAGAGCTATCTAAAATACTGGAAACAACCAAAAAAGAAGAAATTACGAGTTCCAAGCTGCAGCATAGAGCGAGATGATCTTCTAAGTGTGCTTTTATTATTATTATTATTTATTTTCGTTTTTGTAAGTGACAGTTTATACAGTGCGGCCAAGAATAAAGCACTGGCCGCACCTGGAAGAAGGGTTAGGATTTGGTTCCTACTGTTTGTGCTAATCAAAACATTTAGCCTTGGATGCATTAAGATCTGTGTGGGCAATACAGCAATGCACATCTTACGTAATCATATCATAGGTAATATGCTCGTAGTTGGAATAACATCAGCCTTTAATTGTTCAATGGTTTCCAGCCTTTAATTTGTCTGGAAACAATTGAAAACACGAATTCAAATGATTGTTTGCATGGTTTCTCCGGACTGCGCGGAGCGGCATTCAAAAGCCGCCTCCACAAGCTAACACACCGTTCCGAAGCCACTTGGAGACGCGGTTCTCGTGAGTCCGGCAGATCGCTCACGCAGAGCAGCCTTTACTAGCCTTTACTTGTCTTTACTAGTCTTTACTAGCCTTT
>BSAI01000207.1:19649990-19663800 GCA_036245035.1 Adrianichthys oophorus
TTACTAGCCTTTACTAGCCTTTACTTGTCTTTACTAGTCTTTACTAGTCTTTACTAGCCTTTACTAGTCTTTACTAGTCTTTACTAGCCTTTACCAGTCTTTACTAGCCTTTACTAGCCTTTACTAGTCTTTACTAGCCTTTACTAGTCTTTACTAGCGCGTGATCACCAACTACAGTTGGAAGAAGTTTGGTGCAAAAGAATCTTGCCAATTTTGCACAGCTCTATTCTGATATTTGAAAGTTTCTCATTATTCCGGTCAGGCACAAACCATAATTATTAATTTCTCATCCATGATTACTTTTTAAATGGTTGGCACTTTAGTGAATTAAAAAAGATGCCATCCGTACATCACCACCAAATCCAAGATCCTGATTGGTCAAAGTTCAACCTGGTTTAACTATCAAAGTGCGTTCAATGTCCGTGCAGAGCCCAAAATCGGTCTTTGCTGTGAGCGTAATAATCTCAGTGTGAAGAGAAACCACATAATGGTAACGTTTATTGGAGGGTAGAATCAAACCCACCTTTTGTACCCTCACATGAGCCCTGCTTCCTTTTTTACATCCCACCCACATATCGAGGCTATCAATGTGTCATAAGTCATAAATCACATCTCCATGTAATGTTTTCTGTGTATCTCTGTCTTTCAGACCCGCAATACATATGTTCTCTGGCTGATACCAGTTTCAGTTCAACTGAAACCTAGAGCCCAAAAGCCAAAAAAAGTAATATTCTCATTTTTTTGTCCACATAAACACAAACCTACACACACCTTTTTCTCCTCAGTCTTTGAGCTGCGTTCACTGCCAAGAGAACAGGGGGGGTTGGACACAAGCCAAAAAGGGAACACAGGTCACCGTATGGTTTCACTAACTGCATGTGGCGAGATTGTAACATGCAGCAATGAATGATCAAAGCACATTTACAGTACAGTCATTATTAATTTGTGGTGGTCCGAGTTCTACTTTTAAAAATTTTAGCCAATAGAAAGACATTCTGGTCTACTTGGTTTAAACAAGACTGCATTGGGTTCGAGCCTAAAAAATGGGCAACAAGTATCTTGAGGCCACAGTTAGTAGACCATTTTTCACATCCAACTTTTTTGTTTCGTAATTTTTTAATGGCCTCTATTAAATGACTAATATTTTAAAAAAACTGTAAAAATTGAATTTCTTAACTTTACGAAGTTGTATTTTTGAAATTCAGTTAGTGTTTTTTTAATTTTTTTATTTTTTTAAACAAGTTTAATGCAGCTATGCAGAAAAGTGTTTGCATCTTTGTTCGGTTTGTGCAAAAACACAGATGAATGATTTTTTTGTAAGAAACACATCCAAAGGAAATTAATCAGATTTTTTGTGAATTTTTTTTAAATTTTGAAGTATTGATGAGCTCCTAAGACTGCTTCTACAACAACCTTCATCACTACAGGTTTGACTAAACAGAAAACCGCATCCTGGAGGGCATTGGGAAGAGCCAGAGACTGGAAGTTTCTCGTAGAGTTTATAGCAACCAACTGAAAGCTATGTTCTTACCGGGCATGTGTCACGCATGAAAGATTCACTCCAATGAAAAACATGTTTTTGGTGTTTTTAACATGTTCTTGTAGCATTTTTCTCATTACGGACAACATATAAAAGAATTTAAGATTACATCCCACATCCCAGAGGTGAATTTCTACGGAACTTCTGCTGCGCTCCAGAAAGTAGGCAATGTCTTAAAAAACAGGACAGGCTTTTTTGATTTTGGCTAAAACTGGCATAATCATAATTAAAAGATCCCTGAGATTGATTTTATAACAAAAAAATTTATAGTTGGAGTGGGACTTTAAAGAGCACGTTAAATGTGGGTTCTTGGAACAGGTATTTAGCATATGGTGCTCACACTGGACTGTCATTACCCGATACCAGTGCATGTACCTGCAGGTGGAAGATGCTTGGTGTGAAATGCTGAATCTCAAACTGGTTTAACTTTCAATACATGTTAAATAGTAGCACGTTTTGTAAGTAGAGCCTGAAACATGTGTACAACATGTATGTAAAAATGCGTGTTATTTAGGCGTCACATCTCCAGTGTTAAAGGGTTAATGCTGACTCAGCACAGACTGCATGAAGCTGAAAGACATTTCAGTCACAACAGTGACAACAGTCGTCTAAGATATATTCATTTTGTAATAATTCACTAACATTTAAAGTAGGTTTAGAATGATTTCACGTTTTTCCTTAAACACATTTGATGTAAAGATGTTTGTTGTAAATGTTTATTGTATGAAGTTTCAGCTACAACTCATTTAGCTTTTGTGGTTCGGTCATCAGTAAAAAAAAATTCTAAGCCTTTACCATTCAAGTTTTCATTTAAGTTAGAACAAATCAGTAATAAAAACAAACGTGCTAAAAGGAAAAGTGCTGTAAAAAAAGCTAAATTCTTAAGGAAAATATACCAAAAACACAGAGAATATCAGACCATCGAGGATCATTGCATCATGTTAAGGTCCATTTAGTAGCAAAACAAAGACAGAGTAATTACATTTCCATGCAGATATTTAAACACACAGGTGTAAAATATACACTGTCATGATTGTTTATGTCTTTAACCTTTTTTTAAATCTGTTCCTATTTAAAAAAAGACAGTTTATTTGAGAAGTGTCAGCAGGACACTCAACTCCTCATTCATGAGGAAGTTAAAAAAATGACTGGCTTGAACATTGGAGTTTGAACTTAAATCCATTTTGAATGCAAGATGGAAATATTTTACCAGATTTATGACTATTTTTCCAGTTAACCAAGAGGCAATTAGAAAGTTGAAATAATATTAACTGTGAGCCTATTCAAAACAAATAAATGTTTTTTCTTGTCATGGTCAGCTGTATTTTTTATAAAATTATTCCAGCATTGCTGGCTCAACTTTTATGTTTTATAATCTGTAAGGTAGAGAGCACAGTCATTGTGATGAGGCCATTTATCTGCTGATCCAAATAAAGCACAAAAATACTCTGCAGGATACTGGCATGGCTCTGCTGGTCTACTGTTGGAAACTAAACTAAACTTCCTAAACTAACAATGCTAATAGCCACCAGTTGCTTCTCTGTTGTCTGAAAGGCCTGACCCCAATTTAGTTGGGGGCCACGTCTGCTCCTGCAGGGGTGGCTGCCTGGGAGGGTTGGGGCTGCCCCCTTTGGGCCATGGTCTGAGAGCTCTCTGCCTTGTGGTTTTGCATGGTCTGGTGGGGGTTGGTCTAAGAGCTCATTTTAATTGCCCTTTTAATCAAAATGAAAGGGCCTCCTCTCTGTGTGTAGAGTGGCTGGATTTGAAGGATTGACGTACCTCATGATACATCATGAAATGCTGCCTAGTTAGTGAAGCCGGCGCCCACACCCAGGCCCGGCCCTGGGCTGCATTGCACCGCGCCACCGCGACACATCCCTACAACACCACCACCGTCCAGAACAGAAACAACACAACTGCTTGGAATATGTTGCAATGAGAATGCATTTATTTATTTTCTTACATTCTCTAATGGTTGTAGGTCTATAGAAAAGTGAAACGGGACGGTTGGGGCAGAGCCGCTTTAGCATTGATTGGCAGAAAGTGATGACAACTAGAAAGTGATGATGACGTACAGAAAGAGACAGTATAGCGCTCATAAGGTAAAGTTTTTCCTCTTTATGGCGGTACTTATCTTAGCCGTCCGCAACCGTCTTTTAATCAACCTTAAATTCCTGTTATACACAATGTACCAGAAGTAAAGAAATAAAAAGACTAGCTGTTGTCGTCGCACCACAACGACACGCTAGCAGTCTACAACACGCATAAGCCGTGACAAAAAAAAAAAACACTCAGGGGAAGCGAGGCATAACTAAGTGAAAACGCTCGCCAGAATTAACTGGACCATACCAGACTACTCCTCACCATACCGTACCGGATCATTCAGTGGAAACGAGGCTTTAGAGGTAGTGGTTGTTGGGGAAGGGTTCTACTTGCCTGCCTGAAGTGTTGTGTGGGATCCTTCTGGGTGGCCCAGGATTGTCTCTGGGGTGAGTGAATGGGTGGGGCTCAGGAGTCCCCATTGGTGGTGGGCCTCTCCTCTCCTCTCATGGGGAAACTAAGATTTGGGGGTGGGTGGAACCCTGTACGGGTGAGGCATTCCCTGAAGACATTCCATAATATCACCGTACATATTAGTAAACACAAACTCATGTGAGCACACATGCCTGCTTGTCCTTGCACCAACACAGGCATTTGTGTGCGTGCAGACATATTTGCTTGATTTGTGTGCAAAAAGAAGAAAAAAAAACAGGGCAGCTATAATTATGAATCTTTATTTTCATTAATCTTTATAGAGAAATCTTGTCCCAATGAAATATAGTCCCTAGAATATTTATATTGTCAATAAACGTATCAAAGAAATGTTGAGATTACATAAATTTATATTTACTCTTGTAGAAATCATCAGTGTAATGGACAGTTCCCGTTTGACTGTGATTTGAGAAGACTCTCAGGCCCAGCAGTCTTTTCTCACTTCTGAATAAACACTTTTAATGAGTTTCTTGTGACTTATCATTCTGACTTCTCCATCTTGGCAGAATATCAAATTGACATTTTAATCTCAACTAGAAGTTAAATGCAATTTTCTGGATGAACAAAAGCAAAATACAGGGCCATTGTTTGCCAGTCAGAAAGACAGTGGTTCTGTCCCACATTTTCTCTAAATTGTTTTCATTCGGGGTGGTAGTTGACCGTATGAAAGATTCTGAAACTTATGATCGTCCTTACAGGTTCATGGTTGGTTCATGGTTGAGTGACAGTGGATGATTTAAAGTTCAAATGTTGTGAATCTGCTGGTTTGGTGCACAACATTCTGTCAAATGGTTCATTTTCTACAGAAGCCCAACAGCTTTTCTAAACAATAATTATGGAGAAAACCTGCATTATTTTAAAATAAATGATATACAATAATAAAGTTAAAAGATGGAAAATACTTTTGCAACATTTCTACATCATTCTACATCATTTTCTTGTTTGATGGTTGTAGTTTCATTTAAACCTGCTGCACAAACATAAAACATGGATTGACCCCACAACTTTCTCCAGCACACATCACATAATTTTATCATTTCTTTTGGAGCTTGATGATAACTTTTAAGGCATTAGTGTACTTTAATATTGGTACATTCAAAGAGTTTTTGCTCCTTCATACAGTAAAACTTGATTTTCACTCCTCTGGCCAGGACATTATTACAGTCCCCAAGACACATTTATAAACTTGAGGTGACCTTTAGTCTAAATATCCTGAAATGCTCTTGATGATCCTGCTGCGCGTCGCCGGATCTGTTCAGAGTTTCAGACTGCACCTCAAGACATGTTGATTTAGGCTGCCTTTAAGTTGACCAGTTTTATTGCATGTTTTCATGAAAAAAAAACAACTTTTTGAGCTTTTAAGTGTATTATACTGTTCATTCCTCAATATGTTTATTCATTCATTCATCCTCTATTCCGTTTTGTCCCTTTTGGGGTCACAGGACTGCTAACCCGGTCACTCATGGGCGAAGGCAAGGGACAACCCTGGACAGGTTGCAGGTCTGTTGCAGGGGCCAAAATCACACATCCATCCACACCTAGGGACAATTTAGAGTGACTAATTGATCTATGAAGCATGTAAATGCTGGAAGCCAGAGTCCCTGGAGAAAACCTGCATGCAGCTGGTTCAGGTCCCCAGCTGAGACTTGAACTGGGGGCCTTCATGCTGTGAGGCAAGAGTGCTAACCACTGCGCCACCGTGCAACCAGTGCAACCAGTTCCTCATTATAAACAACCTCAAAGTGGTGTTTTGATCCGTTAACGCATTTCTGAGTAATCCTCTAAAAACCTGTGATCTCTGCAGCGGCCCCTCCCTTACCCACAAAATAGAGTGGGTTCTCATGAGCTGACATCAGAAATTGAAGACCGCCACTTTCAGGAAGAGTCAGCGCTGCCAGCACCGTCCCCAGGCTAACATACATACTTTCTCTGTGAAGCTAGCGGTGATCTGTGAAACGCTTTCATTTTAGATGCCCAACATGCACATCAATTTTTGCAAAAAGTGTTGTTTGTTTTTGTTGGTTAAAATGCAAACACGCTGCCAAGGCCATATTGGGACGGGCTAGTCCTCAGAGAGCAGGGCTTTAGAGGATTGAATAGATTAAAATACAGCTTTAGGGAGTAGATTTAATAAGGAATTAACATTAAACGAAACTTAAAAGCTCATAAAAGTTGATTTTTCCTTATATAGGCCCTTTTGTCCACATATTAGTTCATCTGGATTATTATTTTTTTTAAAAAAGGCTTTTCGGTGCACGATGTAGTGTGGAACATACAGTATTTATTTGACACTTTTCATTCTTAGGCACTTTGTTTTTTTTTATCTTTCAGAGGTGCTAAATTTAAAAAAAAAACTTACTGTACCGTCAAACAATGAGCTCAATGTTCTTCACCCATAAGCGGCAGTAGACAGAAAACACAAACCAGACAGGCGGTCTGCAAGAAGCAGAGAGGGTCAGCGTTTGGTTTAGAGTCAGCTGAGCAGCCAGGCATGTAGCCAACCATCCCAAGTTCCAGAAAGACAACACACACACACTTCCTGTTCTGTCTCCAGGTGAAAAAGGTTAGCAGCCACTCCTGCTAATGTGCAGGATAAATTAAACCCGAGTGAACAACAGACAGCATCCTGGTTTGACAGAACTTTTCTTTGTCTTTGTGTTTTATATGGAGGTTTATTAGACCACAGATTTTGCACATTTTAAATGTTAGATTAACCAAGCTGTCAAACTCATTGTCTCCAAGTCCTGAATCTGCTGCTCTTTCAAAGAATCAAAGAAAATTATTAAGTTGGGAATTTGAAAAGCTTGTAACAAGTTTCGGCAACATCAGAAGCCACCGATGGCACGTCAACTTGGCATGTTTATTAAAACGCAAGCGATTTGTGGATGAGCAGCATAAATTCTTGTGGCGAGTGGTCGTTTCTCAGGTGTTTACAGTTCGGGAAGTTTTGTCTTCAGATTTCCTGTGCGCAGACACAAGCTGCTGAAAGCATGTGTCTGCTCAAAGGAAGCACCTGCACAGTGTCTCGGAGGAGTCCAGAGACGAACGGGACGGCTTTGAAGTCAACCTCAGTCACAGACAGAAACATCAACAAACCCTTCAAATGAAATGCAGCATTTACCCACAAATCCCTGAGAACCTTTGGACCTCACAAGCTGAAGTAAAACAGATATGGATATCTACTAATAGTATCCTCTAGGATAAATAGTATTCCTAATTACTTAAAGCACAGTAAAAATGTCTAACTTATAAAACCTCTAACTATGCAGTCATATCCACAATCTGGGCTGACGATAATCATCCCCCACTTTGTCTCCACATTGTTGAAAGCTATGAAGATGAATCAGAAGAAACCCGTAAACATTTCTCATCGCATCTTAGTTCATGGACTTCAGACTTCCTCAGTCATACATCTGACAAAGAGCTGATACATTTTCTGGAGTCTGGCTTTGTACACACACTGCACACACATACACCCGCATGGACAAAGAAATACTTAAAATGTTATTCTTGAAGAAATTGCCACTACTGGTAAAAAGATTTGTGACACTCCCATGTTTTCAGATTTTTCTTGGACAGTGTTCAGTGTAATGTGTTATTGCACTCTGATATGAAAGGATGGAACAAAAAGAAAACTGGAGTTACAAAAAATAACTTTTGAATCTATTTATTGAACAAACATTGAAATTCAATTCACCTAAGGAGTCGTCTACTTATTTATAGAATCGTAGTATTTTGCTGCAATTTGATGATCATCATCAGCAATAGAGTTTAGGTAAAAAAAACACTTCAAGAAATTCAGAAAAAGGTCAGTCAGAATCCTTTATTTAATTTGATTATTAAATACATCAACATGTAACCTTCAAAGCTTGCTACACCTCAGCAGCTTCACATAATCACATTAAACGTGATGTCTCAAACACTCAAACTTATCGTTAAAAACCCGTTAGCAAGTTGTGGACACTTTATGAGGTTTCTTCTCAATTTGTTTCCTTTTACACTTTCTCTGTTTCACTCATGGAAACATGCTGAAAGAAACAGGACCAGCCTGCGCTCTCTGACAGTCATCTGCCTCAGTCGGGTCCTCACGGGTAACGGTTGCATTCACACACAAATAAAGCCTTTATGCTGAATATCTCAAAGCCAAGCAAACAATCTCCAGTCTACAAATAAAAACTTAAACATCAGGTTTTCATGAGCAGTTATTAAGAATGATTTTGGATTAGGCAACACTTGGGGCTGAGGGATTTCAAGAGGTCGTCTTTCTCAGAAATGATGCACTGTTGTGTTTTTCTTGGACAGCATTCGCAAAAACCACGGCAACGTTTAGTATTTGTTGCATAAGCGTGTAGCGCAGACTGTCAGATGAACCCCAAAATCAAAGAGGGACAGGGAAAAAGAAAAGTAAGAGGAGTAAAGGGGCAGAAACCGCAAGAGTGGAGGAAATCATCTGGGTTTCAGACACCTTTGACAAAGTGCAGTATGGGGTTTATAAGTGGTTTATAGGTGGTATAAACACCTTCTTGGTTTTGCAGGTTTGTGGCATAGGTGTGGATCTAAGGTCAGAAGATCATCACTGCATGTTCTTTATAAGTGTGGCATTAAAAATGCAAAAATGAGGCTTTTCAAAATTACAGCTATTACTATAAAGAAGCATTACTGCTACAAAGCTTTTGTGCTAAGTTAACCACTGCAAAAGATTTCAAACCTTGTTTGTAGACAATCAAGATATTTTACCATGTTTTAAATTGTTTTAAATGATGTTTTCTCTATACCTTTTGCAAGTTTTTCTCAAAAATAATCTCAGAATATTTTGACTCATTAAGAGTTGGAATCTAAATACAATTACAAATTTGTAATTAAAATAAGTTGAAATAATTTTGCTCCATGCTCTTGACAATAGAAAAACACGAGTTATGACTTAAAAAAAATCAAATTGAACTGTAATTTTGGGTTAAATTTAAGCATGTTAGTTTAAAGTTGTTAATGTTGACAAGTTAGACTGACATTCATTGTCATTATTTTGGAAACAAAATTTTAGAATTATGTTTTAAGAAGAAATGCTTGTTTTTTTTAGGGTTTATTAATTTGGGAAAATTTGTACTAAGATTCATTTCCACTTCTTACACTAGTTTTTTGTCACTTTAACCAAAATGAACTACCATTAGGTACAAAAAAACTAGAAAAAATTCAGACTATTTGCTTAGAACTATCAAATAAACCGTATTATTGGGCTGTATCACGTTCAGTTTAAAGTAATCCTATCTAACAATGAACTTTCTTAGTTTATTTTTCCCTTTTTGAATGTTTAGGAGGATAATCTTGTGTCTAGATTTTGATATTTTGTCAGATTTCTTGTTAAGTAAAAATGACTTGCTGCATGGACAGAAAATGTTACAACTTTTTAGTGATTTTCTCCTTAAGACTTGTGTCCTGTTCTTCTTTTAGGATACCTCTTTTGCATGATGTGTATATTTCTGTTTTCTGTTCAATCTTGTTCAGGTTGCACTGAAGCAAATTTTGTGTGCCAACGAAAGCTGTTCATTAGACAATAAATGAAATCTGAATCTGATTTAACTTATTTTTCAAAGCCATGTTTGTGAAACAAAGTGTCTACGCAGAGTATGATTAATTCTTTATAAGACCAGCTTTATTTTAAAACTATGGTCAAGTGTTGTAGTTTATTGAAATAAAGAGTTTTGATCTACATAAAACAACAGCAAATAAAACTTCTGAGTGTGAATGATGTCCAAGAGATGATTACCATCATTGTGTTCAGCCAGAATGTGTCTCCATGTGCTGTTTTTGCTCATTAATGCAGATCGCCACAGATTATTCTTTTATGTAAGTCTTGACGGCACAAACTGACGTCAGGGGCATTAACAAATGAGAAGGGCGGTGATGTTGTTGAGAGCTGCCATGGCAACAAATGAAGATATGTGTGTATGCACAAGTGTTGCTTCAGCTCCCTTTTTACGACCATATTTGAATATGTTTGTTGCCGTGTAAATGCATTCATGGAGCTGTGTGTGCATGCCTTGTTCATGTGTGAGAACACAGAATGAACAGAGTTCCTGCTTTAGTTGTGAAATGGAATATGAATCAAGATAAACTCATGAAAACTATCAAAACAAAGAAAAACACTATGTTTCACCAAAGTAAAAGCAATCATATTGTTTTTTTAATTGACACTCAGTTAATTCTTCAGAACTGCCATATTTTTCTTAGTTTGTCAAACAGCAGGAAAAAATTGTCTAAAAAGTCAAATGTTTTAACACTAAATAGAAATGATTTGGATACAATGGAAGACAAAACTCCAGTAAGCCAAAGTGGAGTGAACATGAATATAAGAGTGGTCAGTGTGTATACTCTCTGTACAGCCTGTACTCTGAAGGATGTATTTGCCTCCAGACAGATGCCATGCAGAGTTTTATTATGCATGCATTTCACTCATGAGCTCAGCATCAGGCAAACGTCAGACGCCGTTTTTCTCGAGGAAACATGTTGACGAACCACATCTTGAATTGCTTCATTGGCGTTAATTGAGTCAGCTTTGTTTTCTTGTGGTTTGCTGCTTTGGTAACCCCCGCGTGACAAATAAAGACGACTTGGGAAAACTGTTTGTCTCAATCAAAAAATTATTGGCACTAATCTTAACAGCTTTGGACGTGTGCATGAGATCAGAGCCACGAAGAGGCCAAAGGCCATTTTGGCAGACATTAATCATATGCTTCTTTCAAAGCTAAGCCTTCTGCCATCAGGGAGAAGATGGACATCTCTAAAGCGACTGGAGTCTCACAGACTTTCAGATCATTTGTCCCACCCACTGCATTATTGTTTAATAAAAAGGGGTACTCCTTAGAGATTTGCTTGAGGAAAATTGTTCCAAAGAGTATATAAAAATGACAAGTTTCAACCACAGCTTTCTATTAAGACTCAAGTTTTGGCAAGAACATTGGTGTGGATGCAGAAGTTGATGGGGTCTGTGGTGCTGTACATTTTTAAAACCCATCAATCTTTCCTTATGCAGCCCTCATATCCCCTGCCAGCCTCTGTAAAAAGAGACCTCAAGTTCATCATAATGAATCAAACCTGTTTCTGTTATAGTGCCAGACTATTGTCAAACAAGCATGTGAGAGCTGTGACTGATGTGATCACCTGAAGGAATGTTTTGGTAGATCTGAGGTGTGTCTTTCAAAGTCTAATAGCTGTTCTTTTTGCTCTCTTAAACTTATCATAAGATAAGATCTGCCTTGTTCTGGTGCACAAACTTGTTTCACTCATTACAGCAGATTTTTAATCTGAACAAGTATTTTCAGGACTCATTCCAATCATGTTTTGATCCCTTTTTATAGCATTCCAATTGATCTTTTAATCAGGATTATGCCGTTTTTAGCCAAAATCCATGTCAATTGACCAGGTTGTGTGCTGTCATTTTTTATTATTATTCTGTTTATCGTGCACGTTGTTTTGTGTAAAGTGCACGTCTTTGCAGTGCCCTTGATTGCATGCATTGCGCACAGCTGACCAAACTGCAAAGTTTTGACATCATCGAACTTGTTTTTTGGGACAAAGTTTCTCCAGAGCGGCAATTGTTCTTTAGAAATTAGCCTCTGAGTTGCAGGATTGCTTTTGGGAAGGAAAAATACTCAGAAAACAAATTGTAATCTTAATTTTCCTTTCATTTGTCCTAAATTATTAGAAAAATACCACAAGAATGTGTGAAAAACACAAAATCACATTTTTCTGTTTTTTTAAAATATTTTTTGAGTATTTTTCTCATAATAGAGGATCTATTAAATATGACATGACGATTAAAACTGCATTTCTGAGTATTTCTTTATTCAAATTGCGTTAAATAGAAAAAAAAACAGATGGTGAAAAAAGTTCAGACTAATGACGCAGTTACTGAACTGAGCGTGCCAAAGTCTCTCTTACCACTCTGCTCCTCCGCCCCCTTGAGCGCATTCATTTTTCTTGTCCAAGCTGGCTTCTGGCTCAAAACTTTACAGCTGGATTTAGCATTGGGTAAATTACTTTTACAGTGGGGATCAAAAGTTTGGGCACCCCAGGTAAAATGTTATATTATTGTGCATAAAGAACCCAAGGAAAAATTGAATAATCTCCTCTTTACAGATGAGAGATTCTTTTAATATGCAAAAAAACTGTTTAACGAAATGAACCTCTGTCCAACTGTTAGGCATGGGGATGGATAAATCATGCTTTGGGCTTGTATTGCAGTCAGCAACACAGGAAACATTTCACGAGTAGAAGGAAGAATGAATTCCACCAAATTTCAGTGATTTTTGGACACTAACTTGATGCCATCTGTGAAAACGTTGAAGTTGAAGAGAGGATGGCTTCTACAAATGGATAATGATCCTAAGCACACCTCAAAATCCACGCTGTCTTACAATCAGAGGAAGAAACTGAAGGTTTTGCAGTGGCCTTCCCAATCACCTGACCTCAACATCATTGAAAATCTATGGATAGACCT
Source organism: Adrianichthys oophorus (assembly GCA_036245035.1). NCBI lineage: Eukaryota > Metazoa > Chordata > Actinopteri > Beloniformes > Adrianichthyidae > Adrianichthys > Adrianichthys oophorus. Next base: position 19,662,560 of record BSAI01000207.1, read on the forward strand.
AAAAAAGAGCAGTGTGTAACAGACATCCCAGAAATCTCAAAGAACTGGAAGACTTTTGTAAGGAGAATAGATGAAGAAACCTCCAACAAGAATTGAGAGACTCTTGGCTGACTACAAAAAAGTATTTACAAGCTGTGATACTTGCCAAGGGGGGCAGTACAAGGCACTAACTCTGCAGGGTGCCCAAACTTTTGCACACGGCATTATTTGTTTTCTGTTATTTTAAAAGGGTAAATAGCTAATAGCTCCAGTTGCCAAATGCCCCAAAGATGTCGTCCACGTCCAGATTTACGCTCTCTTCATCTTGCTTTGACCAATTTCCAACTCTGCATTAGTGCACATGCGTCAGTAACTGTTTTTTTTAGTATCTGTTTTGTTTCATTTAACCAAGAGACAATGTCAGAGCCAACTGTTTACTCAAGTTAATTGTTTATTTAGTCACCGATGGTTTCACTGCACCAAAATGTGAGCAATGAAGTAATGAAGGTTTATGTAGTTCAGTAATTGTAATTTAATTACTGAAATTTGAACTGCAATTTGTTACATTTCTACATTATTGAGAAAAGTAAATAAATTACAGTCATTTGTTAGGCTACTTTGTAATGAATTAGCCCCAACACTGGCTGGATGGATCCAACAATGCTCGCCATTACTTTTGCGCTGCTAATGCTAGCTTGGGGCTATAAGCTCGCGCTCGTCAGCAAAGGGGAGGGGAAGGGGGCGGGGTTGCTCCAAGCCAGCCCCTGAATATTTTGTGTTACAGATGAAGAACTGATGGACATCTTCATCTTTTATGTTCCAGATATTCTTTTTGAGGCTTTGATCTTCAGACTGAATGAGTGGGCAGCTGTAGTGCAGTGGTAGAGCAGTCGACCTCTGACCAAAGGATCCCAGGTTTGGTTCCTGTCTTGTCCTTCCAAGTGTCAAAGTGTCCTTGAGCAGGACACCGAATCCCATATTGCTTCTGGTGGTTAATGTTAGCACATTGCAGGGCAGCAGAGCTGCCATCAGTGTGTGTAAGGGTGAGTGGGATATGACAAGTTAGATGTCCAATTTACCAAAATGTTGTGTTTGATATAATAAATAAATAATTGTTTGGTCGTACAGTTATTGGGAAAAAAGAAGCCCAAAAAATGCAAGCTTTTTGAGAGCACAAGGACAGACAAGTCACATCGAGCTGGAGAGTAAGAGACAATTTTCTTCAGTTTCTCCCGAAATGATAAGATTAATGAGTTGTTTAA
>BSAI01000207.1:19663810-19793603 GCA_036245035.1 Adrianichthys oophorus
TTCTTTGAGCACAGCGACCTGTTCATTACATATCAAACTGTCCATTTCTCCTGGATAGCTCAGCACTCCACTTCAGCCTTTCTTCTTTTTGACAACAACATTTTGGTAATTGTGGTGTCACACCTGATCATCTTTAGAAACTTAACAACCGTGAGGCTCGAGGAACCAAACTGCATCTTACCCAGAGGTGGCACGGGGTAGCATTACAGACCCGGTGTTACACTGAAAAATTGCGACCTGTAAGATATAGTTTCCCTCGTGAGAGAGCTGCAGTTTTAATGTCAATGATATATAATGACAATAACCAAACACTTTGTTTTCAGGCTATTTTTGTCATGGTTTAATATAAAATGTGATCACCTGGAGGGAGAATCATCTTTACTAAATCTCTTTATTTTCTCAGCATGTTTGAATTTGAGTTTACAGTTAGATGACAATAAATCAATGTTCATGCCATTTATGTATTACATTTATGCTATTTCTTAAAAAAAAAAAAAAAAAAAAAAAAAAACAGAGAATGGTTTGAAAAGTAAAACACCATAGCTATTTCTGTGTAAAAAGGTGTTATAATTTGGCCGGTAAAATATGTGTTTTGTTGGTAGAGTTTTTTTTTGTCTTATCTACTGGCCAACTTGGCTGGTGACTCAAACATTTTACTTTGGCCCTTATGTGCATTTTAGTTACTTAAAATCTGACAAAAAACAGAGTAAGGTGCACTGCAAATTGTGCAAAAGGTACAATCTTTCTAAAACTGGAAATACCACCAACCTTTTTTATCCCCTGAAGCAGTGTCACCAAGCATCCTCAATCTCAGACTGAAATAAATGATTCTCCAGCAAAAACAGCAGTTAAGTCATGTGCAGCAGCAGCAGTCTAAACTACGAAATTTGCTTTTAGTGTCTAACTTATTCAAAGGAAGTTGACAAAAATATTTGTCAATTTTATGTTTGTTCTGGAACTGGGAGCTTCTGTAAACTTGAAAACATTCAAACTTATTTGTAGAATTATTATTTATTTTTAAATGGAACTGATCAAGCAGTTTAGTGTTGTGTTTTATTTATGTTCTCTTTTGAAACTTGAAAGCTGTTGCTTTAATTTCAGTTTAGTTTGCAATATATTTGCCTTTTCTTAGTTAACTGAAAAAAATTTTGCATTATGGTCCTTCAGTGCATCTGTTTTGTTTACAGAAATATAGGAAATAAAGAAAAGACGAGTGATTTTATAGTTCAATTCAAATTCAATGTATTCGATTAACACAACCATGGCACTTTCAGTAGGCTTCACATCGGTATTTAAGAAACTGAATCCAAAAGAACATAAAGTCAGTCATAAAATATAAACAATAGCTGGTTGCTAGACAAACTAATCAGACTAAGCTAAACTGGCATCCTTGTCCTTAGACCCTCCTCCTCGGTGAGGAAAACTCTTAAACCCTATCTTGGGGAAAAAAAAAGAAATCCCAGGGATGGTCACATGAAGGAGAGATCCTCTCCCAGGATGGACAGGCGATGAGCTATAACTGTCAAAGAAGAATTGTTTGAACATGCATGCAGAACAACTACATGGATAAATAGTGTAGCAGATGAGCTTCATCTAGATGAAACTGGGAGACAGCTGGGGGTGCAAGACAAGCCAGAGGCGAGGTCCACGGTGAGAGACAGAAGCACAGACGATCCACCTGGAATTTCTTCTGCTCCCCGGGAGGGGGGTGGGAAAGAGGGACAACATATGAATGAACCAAACAGAGGCACGATGAACTTAATATAAAAAAGTACTGGATGAATGATAAAGAATGGAGAAGAAAAGTAATAGAGGACAGAACCCCAGTGCACCATACTTTCCCCAGCTTCTAACTGTAGCAGCCTATAGAAACAATTTGATACTGAAATTTAATTTAAACATGTTAATGGTAAGTTGCTTTTAATACGGCACAAATAGAGGATGGTAATAATAATAACAATAATTGAGAATCTTTAGTTTTAGCATGTCAATAGTAATACAATACTGCATATAATTAATCTAATATAAACCCGCCTAAAAACACTAAATTGGGGGAATAGGCCACCATGGCCCGGTTTGTCAAACCATCTTCCCTCTGCTTAAGTCTGTAGAGAAAAATGTATAATGGATGTACTGGAAATTATAATTATTCCTCCAAACTTCATTAAAATAGGTGAGGTAGGACAGCAGTAAGTTATTCTCTGATTGCTAGCTAGCCTGGCAAAAAGCCTGTCCAAAGAGGAATGCTTTAAGCCTAACTTTGAATGTAGAAACTGTGTCAGCCGCTCTGACATGAGCTGGAAGCTTATTCCATAAAACAAGAGCTTAAAGGCTCTACCTCCAGTTGTGCTTTTAGAGATTCTAGGAACTACAAGTCCTGCATTTTGTGAGCGAAGTGTTCTGTTTGGTTGTAAGGCACTATGAGATCTTTAATATAGGATGGAGTCATACCATTCAAGGCCTTATAGGTTAGCAGGAGGATTTTGAACTTGATTCTAGATTCAAGTGGGAGCCAGTGGAGTGAAACTAACACAGGAGTAATGTGTTCTCTTCTGCTGGTTCCTACTAACAATCTAACTGCAGCATTTTGAACAAACTGAAGACTTTTTAAAGAACTTTTAGGACACGCTGCTAGCAAAGTGTTACAGTAATCCAGCCTAGATGTAACAAATGCATGGATGAGATTTCAGCATCACTTCTCGCTGATATATTTCTGATCCTAGATACTGTATATTGGATAGGTGAAAACACTAACCAGCACAGTTTCAGTTCTTTGATGAGGTCTGAACCCGGACTGAATATATTTAAAGTGGCTATTGTCCTGTAGGTGGCGGTATAGCTGCTTAACTACAACTCTTTCCAAAAGTTTTGAAATAAAGGGAAGATTTGATTTTGCCTTATCAAAAATAAACACAGGACACATGTTGTGTGTTTACTTCTGATAATGCACAATTTGTCAGGCATTATCCCTTGTGTATCCTATTTGATACACAGATGTCTGCTTTCATGAAATCTCAAAAATATATTTGGCAGAAAAAAATGTGCTAGTTTTCAAAACTTTTTGGTGAGAATAAATCATCTATTGTTATTCATTTTTTAAAATGACTACTTGATGTATTGAAAGAATGTAAAAAATGTTGATAATGAATTCTTTATAAAACAGTTACACCAGGTAAAAAAATGTGTGAATCAAACTTGAAACCATGGCTAAATAAGGTCCTTTTTTCCTGAACACTTGTGTCAATATATTTCCTAAACTAATGTGAGCAATCACCCAATTTATAATAATGTATGCTTTTCTTTGATGTAGTGGGCTTCACAGGGTTAAAAACTGCTAAAATAGAAGCTGACAAATTCAGCTGCAAGTCATATATGTCCTACATTTGACCAAAAACAATACCACTTTAAACGTTTTACTTTGACAAAGTTAGCTATAACAAATAAAGGTTGTGATATGATGTCTGACTGAAGCTTTCCCTCATGACCATCAGATTTAGATGAATATCTTTTATACATCCATTGTTACAAAATATGCTCACGTGTAAGTGCAGTGTTTCTGTGAATGCACAGTGGAGTTAGGGCTCTACTCAAATCTTTCAGCACAGGAGACAGCTTCTGCCAAAGCCAACACTGCCTGTGAGCGCACATTTCTGTTTGTGCTTGTGTCTGTATATTTGTGCAATCACGCAGTTTAGTTTATGCATTTGCACTTCCACCAAAGGGAAGCGACTCAACATTTCATACTAATTCCCAAGACATCACCTATTTTTTTCCTATTCTTTTCCTCTTTCTCTTGTCTCCAGTAATTTCCGTTGTTCTCGGTTCTCTTGCTTTGCCAATTCTCTCTGCTGGCTGAAAAAATGTAATGCAATAATTGTTCTCAGGATTTATGCAGGGGTTTACACTCCCAGAAAGGACTGAGTGTATCTCACATTACATTCATTAGTCCATTTAACTGCAGAATCTAGGAATGGCTGGTAAAAGTCACCTCCTAAAGAACATTCTGAACAAATTTGCTGTAAGCTCCAAAGGAACACGCAGTGCTCTAATTTTCTGACCCAAAAGACAAAAATGAATAAGTGACTTTCTGGTTGTGTCATTTCGTGTTTTGACAAAAAGGGCAGCAAAAAGTCTGTCTTTGATTTGATCTAATTGAAGCAGATGAGTTATTTATTTCTTTTAAGTAACAACATGCAGCTATCTAGTCAGCAGCCTAGTATTCCCATTTGCTTCGAGAAATGTTCAGGTTGGTTTTATCTGTGTCCAGCGTGTTGTCCGCACAGACATTGTGCAAGCACCTACAACTGCAAACAGCAGTCTGTTAAAATGCTGCACCTTTGATTCGTGTCCAGAAGACTGTTGGAAAAGCACATCAACCGCCCTCGTCTTTAAGGTTGGAAAGCTGTTTTTTTTCCTTTTTGGTCTTTTTTGGTTTTGCAAAAAAAAAAAAAAAATTAAGTTCTTGGTGGATTGAAAGGAAGCATCAGAGTGAATAAATAGAAATAACAACAAATGTGTAATAAGGAAAACTTGTCCACTCACAGTGAGCAGGCCTTGGTTCACATCTCCGTTGTTTGTTTTCCCCATGCATTTGTGGGTTTTCACAGCCACTCCGGCTTCTTCCCATAGTCCAAAGACAAGCTTTAGAGGTTCATTGATAATTCTAAAATGATCCCTAGGTGTGAATGTAAGTGTGTGAATGGGTGTGGCCCCTGTGACGGGTTGAGAATCTGTGCAGGGTTCACCTTCCTCCTTAATAAATGGGACAGGCTCCAGCAGCCCTTTGACCCCAAACGGATTAGGTGGGGTTAGTGGATGGATGGGTTATTTGAACAAGTTGAACACCAACCAAGACGTTCATGAAAAGTTAATGATGGAAAATAACGAACACTTTCACGTTTAAATTATTATTGAATAAATACAATTACATACATAACATTTGTCATTTTTATTTTCCGTGCACTGTAAATTTTATTTAATATCAGAATTAATATACAGTACATTTAGTTGTTATAACTTCTGACAAAAACTTAATAGAAATGCAACAAATATTAGCGAAAGTTGGCTTAATCTGAGAAAAATGTCAGCTAATTTCTTTTTGCGAAACTTTTATGCTGGACGTCCCACAAACCTGAAAAAGCTGAATTTAAAAAAAAGGAGTATAAAAAAAGGCCACAAACAACTCTGTATCATACAGTCCAATCCTAAACATTATAATTTGATAACGTTGTATCTTTTTAATAATGTGTATTTAAGCTTTTTTATTTCTCTTTTATTTAATGTTTTATTTTTAATAGATTACGTCTTTTAGTCGTTTTTTTTTTTTGCACTGGAATCATGTAAAACTGTTTGTGTTGTACATGTTTACATGAAAAGCAAAATATAAGAACAGTTTGAATTACAAAACTTGCTGAATCTAAACTCTTAGTCAGGAGTGGCACTACAGGTGGATACAGGCTGTCCACAGGCAAAAAATGTGCATACCTGTGCCCCACCTGGGGCACGCAGGTGGTCCTAAGTGTGTGAAATTTCCGCTAGCCTTATGAATACGTTACAGTACACATCCCACACTGACGACAATTGAATGTTCCGTTGATCTGACACCCCTTAAAATGCACTAGCCTCAAGGGAACTGCAAGACACCTGTTCTTCTCTGACAGGAATCAACACTGCCCAAAAACCATCGCCTACCCTCTACCTACAATAACCTCCATCTACAACTCCTGCTGTCTCAGCAGAGCCAGAAACATTCCGAAGACCAGTACTCACTCCAATTTTCATCTTTTGAACCTGCTGCCTTCTGGCAGATGCTACAGGGCCGTACCGGCCAGAACTAACAGATTGAGCTTTCTTCCTGAAAGCTGTCACTGTATTGAACTCCATTTTTGCACATTTTTTATCTACTTTTTTATTCTATTTATTTGTCTGTATTGACTGCTACTTTAAAGAGACCTGCTTCTGTATTTCATAGCATCATGGATAATCACAACAAAGGCATTCTTTTATATTCCAAACAGAGTAATCTTACATAAGAACTGCAGAAAGGATGAGAGATAGACTGAGCAGGCTGACAGTGTCCTAAAAACCAAAAAAGAAGCTCGGTTGAAAAATTCAAAGAATTTACAGAAATGTTCTTCCTATGGGAGAACTTCAGTGAAAATATTTTGAATTTCCAATGGTGCTTGGTGTAAGTGTGATATTGGTATTTGTTTTTCAACATCTTTATTTAATGAATGTGTGATGGGGGTAATAAACTTTATCTATTGTAAGAGAGCAAATACAGTGTATTCATTGAGTGTGCTGTTTGCTTGGTGTATTGTTGAATTTGGTGAACCACCAACACCCCGTGACAACGCTGAGGTGCTGTGGGGCATGAGGTCCTGAGGGGATCCTTGTTTGCCAGAAAATCCATGGAGAGCTTTGATGTGGCGATATTGAGGAATCTCAGATTTTCATTGTGTTTATATCTAAAACAAACTCACATCTTCTCTTTAAATTTGACCCGTACGTCGTAGTTTTCTTTTCACTCTCATACTGCAATAAATAACACTTTTCTGTAAATAGTGCCAACTTTCTCAGGGACTTTGACATGTATATTGATTCCAGAACCCTTTGATGACTTCCATGCTCATAATGATAATGACAAAATACATTGTAGGCCACATCTGGCGGACGGTTCCAACTACCAGTCACAAGAAAGTTCCAGAGAATCCGGTTCTGTTTGTCTGTTTGAGCTTTCATCATCTTGTGTGAAAAAATAATTTTACATGGTCTTTTTTTTGTACTTTCTTTGCCTAACACCCTTTAGAGTAAATTATTTTGTCAGTCATTGCTGTTCCTTAAGGAAAACTGAGGCTTGATGAGGGAAAGCATTAACTTTGATGTGCTCAAATGACTGCGTAATACTCTGCAATACTCTCTCACTAATATTTCTACTGCACAGTTTCATAAGGCATATTTAGATTTCCAGAGGAAGGTTGCACTGATACACATCTACAAGGTTACATTATTTAGGAATTACTGCACCACAGTTTGTTATTTGAGTAGAATTGTGATCAACAGGTACTACTCTTCAGTTAGTTTTTAAAATGTATCATACTCGACAGTGGTACTTAAATTACTAGCTCTTCTTCTACTAATTACTACATTTGAATGATATTTGAATTATTTTGATTTAGTATGTCTTTGCAATGTATTAACCATGTAAAACCCACTGCATCCAAGAATTTACAGAAAATGCACCTTTTTTGAATTGTTAATTTAAGTTTTCATATCATTTGATGAATTCCACAAAATTTATTTTGCAAAATCATATTTGTAATCAGATACTGATAGTATCAATTATGATCTGTTGGGTGAATTGGTAAGTCTTTCCTCACAACAATCAATATTGACATGACCTTCAGTGTCAAATTTGATCCACACATTTTTAACATGGTGTAACTGTATTGGAAAGAATGAATTTTCAACAAATTTTACATTCTTTCAGAACTTCAAGTAGTCATTTAAAAAAACAAACGACAATAAATGAGTTATTCTTACCATAATATTTTGAATATTAGCAAAACTTTTCCTGCCAAAAGTGTTTTTGGGATTTCATGGGAGCAGCCATTTTGAAATGAGCAAGAAAAGTGGTCCTTCTACTGCCTCTAGTGGAATGATTATGATCTACAGGATAGCATACAAAGACCAAGCTATAGACAATGGGTTTTTATGGAAAGTTGGTCATGCTAATGAGACAGGGGTCCCAGAAATGTGTCAATGATACGAATATGATACAAATGGCTACAAAAGGGATAAAGGAAATCCCTTAAGCCATCACTGGTTACCTGTACAATAACCTGACCACCAATTTCAGTACTGTCACCTCCTTGTAATTTCCTCCCCTCTGTTTTCATTAGGTTTTCACGCCTAACCTTTTGGTTCAGTCTTGCCAATCAAACCCACCAACAGCTGTGTGTCAGCTTTCAAAGATCTGGGTATACATAAATAACAAAATGTATTTTTAAACATTCTTTTAAATATTTTCTTAACCCTTTTGTGCACTCAGCTGAAATGCTGTCAAAGTTTCTGCCTTAAATCACTGTATTTTTTATTTATTTTTTAGCATATTTAGCACAAGGACCAGACTTGTTAATGGGGATTTTGTTTTCTTCTTCAGTCTGAAACATTTCAACAATGAAAATGAAACTCATTTACATCCTGGCTTAAAAACTTGAAAAATACCACGTCATGTTTCAAAGGTCTTGACTCTCTACACTGAAGACTTGTAAATTTTAATGTTTTTTTTTTAATCTTTTTAAACCTTTGACCTCTAGAAATGCTTGATGGAAGAAGTTTCCTTTTTCTGTTTGTTCTTCTTTGTGACGTCTGCATTACTCCGATTTCTTACCCTGGTGTGCTTTTGCAGACTTTCATGTCATTCTCCCTTTGTTATCCTTAGTTCTTATGTTTAGTCATAAATGTTGTCAGTGTTACTCATCAGACATGTTACTTTCAAGCATCGATGATGAACCCATACAGGACAGTCTGCTTTCATTAAAAAATGAATATATGAATTGAAATGTCTGGTATAAACGGCACACTCTTCTCATCTTGTCAATTTGTATTTATTTTATGTATTTGTCATAAAACTGGTTATGTGGTTTTGTGAATAAAACATTTAATAATTGACTAAATATGAATAAAATATGACTCAACAACATGTAAACATCAATCTCAAAAATGAGAAGTTAAAACAGTAATGACAAGAGGAGGAACAACAAGGTGACCACATGCAGACGACTCTCTGAAACCAGAGACAAGAAACAAGAGAGAGACACAAACTATGCACAAAGTAAACATGAGACTGAAGAACAAAACAAACCAAAACTAAAGAAAAAAACAAGAAAATATACTAGATGCTGCGGGTGCAGCAGAAAAAATAAACAAACAAAACAAAAACTAGAAAAAAAAACATGGGACTGCAGGCATGAGGTGTAGCACTACGATGACGGGACATTTCAGAGACCCCCTGTGAGTTTAAACCCCCAAGTTACCCCCCATGACCTGACAGAGATAAAAGGTTTGTCCAGCAGACCTCCTTGGAACAGACATGACTTGGGGCAAGTAGACCATCATGAAACAGACAGGATAAGGAGCTTCCCATAGATTTTAGAAGTTTGCTTACTTTATTTATTATTAGGGTGTTGTTTTTTTTTTTTTTGCACTTCTGCCAAATAATCAAACCGAAGTGATGTGCTTGCCGTATGTATGCTGCTGTTAAAACCAAAGATTAAATGTTCCTCTACTGTGAGTTAGAGTGGCAAAAACGGATACAGGAAATTACTTTTTTTCTATTTTCTTCTTAATTTTACATCCACTATTGACATAAATCCTTTGTTCTGTTTCTAAACCAAATGTGTATGTCTATAGTACTCATCCATCTACTCTTATGTTTAATGATGACATGAGTGCAACTAATTTATGATGAGTCTTCTCAAGGTTAACTATGAGGAAAGACAGGCTTCCTGACACCAGCTTATAGAAGTTTTAGTAAAAACATTGTTAAAAGTAAGGCTTTAGTTACATCTAAATGTAAATATAAACTTGATCCTAAATCAAAGTCCATCCTTTTAAAGAAAAGATGATATCTGCCTCAAATGAAACAAGCAGCTTCTACAAGTGACCTTCTGTTGAGATGCTTACGGTGCAAATGAAATGATTTATAAGATTGTTCAGGTTTTTAAAAGCTGGATCTGGAATCAAAATTTTACCACAATCCATTCTTTCAAGGGAATTTATACTGTCACAGTATCAAATTGACTTTTACTTTGTAACACTGTTCTAAACAAATAAGGAAATAAAGGCTAGCTCCAGACAGACTCAAGGGTCCACCCATCTGAAAAAAACTCTTGAGTGGGCTTCCATTCCTGTGTAAATCATCCCCGGATAATGTCAGACGCTGACAGAGCGTGCAGATCCTGACCTGACCTGCAGCTTGAGATGCGTTCAAATTCTCCAGCTTTAAAGATTTCTCTGATACTTATCCGGAGGAAACCCTCCGACTAGTATCCTTCTGGCAGATCGCAAAATACTCTGGCCAGACATCAACACACAAACACACAGTAAATACAGGTTTTGGGAGCAGCATTTTTACACCCAGCAAGACTAACAGTTTGTCACTAGTGTTTACCAGAATCTTTTACAAGTATTTAGGGAAACCAAACAATGTTGACCAGTTCAAATTCTTTTACACTTCTTCTTTTCTTACCTCTTCCGTACAGGAGTGCTGAGGACCCTGCAGCAGGAGCCCATGCTGGCTGTGACTGTAAGAGGTCACTAGAGGATGAGAGTCTGCAGGGTGGGCAAGGAAAATGTCAAAACCTTTGAACTCCTCTCATCTCACAACACACACAAGAAATATTTCATTTTTTCTGTCTGTCATGTCATTCTCACCCATGGTCCAAATGATTTTGTCATCTGAGCTCCACCTTTAAGAGTCCTGCAGGGTAATAAGTTCTTACATGGTTATAACTTAACGTAAAAACAGCATTGTCACCTTTGTTTTGGGGGTTTATAGAATGATTAGGGTCAAGATGGCCAGGAATGCACTTATCACTTTTGTTGTCTTTGGCCTTTAAGCAAACAAAAATCTGCCCCTCTTTTAGAAAGACCCTTACATCATTTTTAAAATAGCATCTGTGCTGTATCAACAAAAGCAGTTAAAGGCCACAGCTGGAAAAACGGGCTTTATCAACAGAGCCAGATCTGTGGTGAGCGCTAAGAGTGAGCAGTTAATGGTGATGATAAGGAGGGCAGCAGGAGACACTGAGGTTTGAAGTGTTTTCTTTGGCCAGAGCTGCTCTGGCTTCTGCACGGGAATGGCTACTAAAACAAGAGTGAGAGAAAAGAGCTGAGAAGAAAGATAACTAAGAAAAAGAGAGAATGACATGAAAGCCAGTGGTGACCGCAGGGAGAAGAGATTCTGATTCCTTTAGGAGATTTTTTAATCTTTCCTTGGGTTCTTTATGCACAATAATGTAACACTTTACCTGGGGTGCCCAAACTTTCGATCCTGTGTATCAGTATTTACTGCTAACAGTAATGCAGAAGAAGAAGAAGAAGCGCCGCTCAGTCTTAAGCCAGGTTTGGTGGAATTGTTCCAAAGCGATGCAGAAGACGAAGAAAAGATTTTGTGATTTGAAGTTATATAAAGAGTTTTGTTGATTTGTTGAGAAAAAAAAAATAACACAACTTATAGCAAGTATAGTAAAGCTTAACTTACATGGATCTAATGTAAAATAAACTGGGTGCTTGCCTTTCATGGAAAAAAATCTTTTTCAAGATGTCACAGGGAGCATAAGAGCAAATCGAGTGCAAAGACAACATTCTAAGCAATATTTTCAGAGCAGCTTTGTAATAAAAAAAATCAAAAGGAAAAACAAAATAATTCAAATCAAAAGTTATTTTTGAGACATAAAAGTTTGACCACTTTCACACAACTTTGTAAAAATGGTTATTGCAAATGTTAATGCAAAATAAAATAATGCTTATCTAATTTCAAAGTAGAAACAGCTGTAATTCATATTTTTCTTAGGTGTGCAGATTTAGTAACATTCTCTTTACACTCTAAAATCCAAATCTTTGGAACGTCTAAAGCTTAGTGGGTGAAAACTTCAAGAAGCACTGCAAAATGTGAAAACAAAGTAGTATCTGGTGTAAGTATACACTCAGTGGGGACTTTATTTGGCGCACCTGTCCAATGCAAATTCTAATCAGCCAATCACACAGCAGCAACTCAATGCATTTAGGCATATAGACGGGGTCAAGACCATTAGCGGCAGTCCAAACAGAACATCAGAATGAGGAAGAAAGGGGATTTAAGACGTTGTCTGGTCTGATGAATCTCCATTTCTGCTGCAACATTCTCTGATGGTAGGGTCAGAATTTGGCGTTAAGGATTTAAAAGAATCCATCCTGCCTTGTATCAATGGCTCAGGCTGGTGGTGATGTTGTAATGGGGTGGGGGATATTTTCTCTTGGCACACTTTGGGCCCCTTGGTACCAGTTGAGCATGGTTACACCATATTCTACTTGAGTTTTGCTGCTGCAGTATACCATCTTCTGATGCTACTTCCAGCAGGATAAGGCGCCATGTCATAAAGCTGGAATCATCTCAGACTGGTTTCTTGAACATGAAGATGAGTTCACTGGACTCAAATGGCCTCCACAGCCACCAGATCTCAACCCAACCCAATCACCTTTGGGATGTGGTGAAACGGGAGATCGGCATCATGGATGTGCAGACGACAAATCTGCAGCAACTGTGTGATGCTGTCATGTCAATATGGACCAAACTCTCAGAGGAATGTTTCCAGTACCTTACAGAATCTATGCCACCAAGGATTAAGACAGTTCTGAAGGCAAAAGGGGGTCCAACTCTAGCAAGGTGTACAGTGGCCGGTGATTGTTCATACTGTAGCAAGTATCCTTTGAACAGCCACTGTCAACAAAGTAATCCAGAATTTAAAAACATTCTCTTTTATCATTGCTGATCTTGTTGTATACGTCTTTACGAGTATGGTTCCCTGTTCCATTTTCTAGGTTTAAAACGTGGCTTTTAAAGCACACAAAACCACTATTACCACTACTTTCTCATTCTTTTCATATATGACATTAAAAAGATTTATATATTCATTTTTTGTCTATGTGAAATCTAAGAAAGATGAAAGGCAACTATGTTTTCCAAACATGAGTCATATGTATATATTTTACTTTTATCTTACATGTCCCTTATCCAGACATATGCTTTTCATATTTCAAAGTAAAATATTACACGTAGGTTTTCTGCAAGTAAAATATTGTAGTGATCCTGCTCACAGCAGCAGTGCATTGTGGGAGTTAGGTTTGGTTCTGTTATTGTCGAACCATGAGTTAGTTGGTCATTTCTATGCAAGACCTTTGCAATGTCCAATCTATTATGTTATGTTGAAAGTGACGCTGTCCTATGAAATGGTTATGTTATGGACACTGGTCCTTGCCAATGTATTGTGTGTCCTGAAATCCCAGCTTCCTGCGGTCCTGCATTATGAGACACGGATCAGCTCGTTTTTCTGCCTGCTAGAAAAGTTTTGGCGCCCCGCTAGTCAGCGTGGTTGAGTTCTGCTCCCTCTAGAGTAGACCTGTGTAATATGACAGCCACTAGAATATATATATTTTTAGAGGGAAATTATGTTTTCTTTATACTGTGTGCTGTTTTTACTTGTAGTACATGTGAGGGTTAGGAGTTAGGGTTTGAGTTTCCAAAAGGAGAAATATCTGTCTCAATTATTACACGTGTAACTAAAATGAAAAATAACAATATCAGTGCAAAGAAAAATTGCACATGTATTCTTATGTAAGCCATTTTGTACTTCATGTTATTATAGTCTTGTACAAAAATAAAGAAGTCCTTCTCAGCAACACTTGAAAGAATGTGGGGGTCTTCTATGTCTTTGCTTCATATTGATTACTTCCCATGTGTATTTGGAATATCTGTTCTGTGGATAAAATCTCATGTTTCATCAGGAATAGTTGGTCCTAAAATCCTAAAAAACAATTGTTACTTCTGTAATACTGTTAGCACCATCCATTTGTAGAGCTGCCTGGTTTGTAGAAAACAAGAGACTTGTAGATGTTTTCTACGGTTATTGTAAGACTGCAGTTTCACTAAAAGTTGTTCATCTCACATAAGTTTGAAATTATACATATCCATGAGGGAAAATACAGTGGAATTACTATCGTGTACTTCTTAAACATTACCAAAACATGGAAGTTTCATATGACTGTCTAATGCCTAAACTTACAAGTTTCAGATAAAACAGACAAAAGCCTTATAAGATTCCATCTATATCATTTCCAAATGGGAAATGCCGACTTGTTTACAACATGCAAAGCATGATGGGACCATGATGGAATTAGCTGTGGGAAAGTCATCTGCTAGAGATCTATACGGTAATACGGTAACTCCTTGAATCGATGTCTATAGCCTGCAGAATGCATATCTGCAGCTGGAAAAGTCGAAATAGCCACAATTTATTTATTTAACAGATGTAGCCGTGCCCAGTGGGAAATGTAGGAAAATGTGCAACACTTTGCTGATGTGTTTTATTTGTGTTTCAAGAGGTGAAAATTCCTTGAGTACGTGTATGTAACTTCCTATTGCTGTTATCCTGTTACAATAGCATGATAAAGCAAACAAAATCGGATGATTGGATGTGTCATATGCATGTGTTCTATGTTTTCCAAAACCAGTCACTGTTTTCTGGTTTTAAGCGGTTTTTATTGTTCTCTGCAGGTTTTTCTTTCTCTCCTGCAGAGCTGATGGTTCACTGAGCAAGGCACATTACATTTTCTCATGTAAGCTGGAGCCACATGCCCATTTGGCTCTCTAGAGGATTAGCGATGCCCCTACAGTAAACAAAGAAAGAAAAAAACAAACAAGTTATACAGAAGTCATGTTTTGCTTTCTTGAAAAGTAGCATCACTGGGACATTTTGTTTTGGTTTGTGACAGTGACCTTTGCACAGCAGATGCACTCCTGGGTTGACTTGGAAGTAGATTTGGTAGCAAAAGGGATCCAGAGATATGGGGCAAAGTCGAAACAGAGACACCAGCGGGAGGTTAGTAGCTGACGAGTGAGGGGGAAATGGAAACCATGTGCAGTTACATAACATTTGTGTCAACGTCTCCCTGGGAGAAAGAATAGGATGATAGAAAAGGGGGTTATGAGTGAAAGTAAACATGTACAGTGGTTCCACTTGTACTTTAAACTTCTCTTTCAGAGACATACTGCCATCCCAAAGGGAGTGTTGTGAAAAAAAATCTAATGAATATAAGGAATTGTAGTGAAACTATCTTTATTTTGTTCTAGGAAAGAAAAACAAAACAAAACAACAGGTTAATAAAGAACAGAAGGTCAGAGTCATAGTTGTATCACTTATATCACTTATCCATCCATCCATCCATCCATCCATCCATCCATCCATCTTCTTAACCCTCTCAATCCCTTTTGGGGTTGCTGGAGCAAACTCTGTCACTGTTGGGTGAAGGCGAGTTACACCCTGAACAGGTCGCCAGCCTGTTCCAGGGCTCAATCAAGGCTTTTTTCCAACAGCATTTTGCAGGCTGCTTCCGAATTCACAATAATTTCAATAAAGAAATTCTCAAAGATGCAATTTTAAACCAAATTTTCTTTAAATATGTCTTTCATCATGAAAAAATTCCACAAGAACATGTTAAAAACACCCAAAACACAATACTTTTTGGAATGGATCTTTACATTCTTTATTTTACAAAGGACAAATGTCAAATCCTGCTTTGTTAAAGTTGATTTTCAATAAAACAATTTTCCTATGTCAGTACAAAGTTTGTGAATTTAGAGTGCTGGAATCCCCAGTCCCCTAGTCAGAAAGTGTTGCAAATTGTGTTTATGAAATTCTGTGTTTTTGCTCCCAGGCTCAGCATTTGAGCTAAAAATGGAAATAGATCAGCACATGCCAGAAAAGGGGTTTCCCAATAGTAGAGAAAACAATGGCTTCTTTTAGGTAGATGATCACAATCTCTTCATCTAGCTTGTTTGTAAGAGTGAATTATAGCTAAACTGATATAAACAGCAGATAATATCTTAGCCTTCATTTTTTTTCAGTGTTTTCTGTCTCCTTATAGAATATGGCATTTCACTCGATCCTAATGCTCCTGGGAAAACTCAAAGTTAACCTGATTTTATCCTACGTTTATGAGTCTCACTTTAAAGTTAATGCTTTACATTTTATACTAAATCTCATTTGTTTACTGTTGCACATATTCACTTCAATGCTTTTTAGAGCGCTTTCATGGTAGGATAGCCAATCGACAAACAGATAAGAAATACAACCAAAGCGTTGAATCTTTTCTTTTGGTCTGCTCTCATAACGCACTGGTTGGTCAAGAAAGTCCTCTAACCCTCATTTATTGACAACTGTTTTCATCAGATTGTTGCGAACACTGAAACAACACATAAAAGGAAGTAAGCAAGTAGTAAGTAGGTGAGACGCAGGCGTGTCGCACAGATTTTTTATTTTTTCAACCCCCAAAATCCAGGGCAAGGAGATCATTAGTGCTGTTTCTATGATAAGCAGACATTTATTGTGTGCACCTGACTGTTAGAATTTTGGAAATTAGGCAGTGTAGTTTGTGTGGACCTCCTATGGCCATCCTACGAGCACTTTGGTATCACCTGCACACCTTGTGCATGCAGCATTTGAGAATGGTCATTAAGGGGTCAATTCATCTTACTAACTACTAGAGTGTGGCATAAGAGCGTCGTACAACAGCATCCCTCATACGTCATAAGTGCGTGTAGCTAACATTTGCCTTATAAATATTTCACAATACACCTACCACACGCACAACAATGGTACGTTCCATTTTCATAAATTTTAAGGTTTAAGCCACAAGGAAACTGTAAGACACACCTGCACTCCCCCTTAAAATGTAGCTGCTCCCGTCTACAACTCTCCATAACCCCAGACAACCCAAAAACCTGCTCCAATCGTAAGGGTCAACCCCAAAAGAGGTGAATGTGATGAAGGCCTTTACCTCTCAATACTACCAAAAGAACCCAGCCTACAGGAGCACCTGTTTAGAATGAAACAAGCAGTCTTGGCATTAAAACATGCTTAGTCTCACCCTAAACATCCTTTTCTGTCATTCATTGCACACAATTCTCCATTCTGTTCTAACTTCATCCACAGCCAGACAAAGTTTTGAAAACTGACACTGTCAAAAGAACAGGAGGAAGGTTGTCTGTGCAGCTGAAAAGATGAGGGACCTGAAATCGCCTGGAAGCAGATCTCAGATTGTGATCATTTGTAGATGAAAAGGACCACATAAAAGTTATGACAGAGTTCAATTCACACAACCTCTCTGCCTCCTGTCTCACTTGTGTGTTGGGAGAACAATGGTTCTTAGTGGTGATATGATTCCAGCATGTGCAGACCATTGATAATAATGGACAGGGCACAGTGGTTCTATTTTGTCAAAACTGACACAACATGGAGATATAATTTCAAAACCGAGGCAAGGCTGTTCTCCAAAATAGCAGGTTTTGGAAAGAAGGGATCTCACAAAAGTCAGTCTATCAGAGATGATAACATGAGTCATTTTCCACATCTATCATTTGAAGCTTGTCATTTGGTAGACAAACTGAATGAATAAACATCCAGTAAACATTTCATGGACATCAGACTGAAGTTCTGCAGTTTTTTAAAACTGCCAGTGCTGAAAGCTTCCTGGATCTGCCTTTACGTTTGAAACCACAGTGACTTCTCCTGGTGTTAATGACAATGTGCCAACAAAAATAACCACGACACTTCAGTGCCAGCACACACACATCCTGTTTCGTCCTGTTTCCAATCAGCTAAGGGTCACTGCAGCTGTTCGTTCTACGAGAACTTCACCTGATAACCTCCCTGGGAGCAAAACACCAACTCTCACAGGAAAAAGGCCCTGTCCAACCGTGTGGGACATTAGATAAGGAGCTGTCACTGGTACACTGAGCTTGTTCCACTCCGACAACATCTGACGTAGACATGCAGCACATGGAGAGCCTGACAACCAGTAGCTGTGATAAATAAAGATTCAAATTAAACCCAGCATTCAAGTGGTGTCCTTCTTTCCCCCCTGATCTGTTATGTTTCCAAATGTGACACAAGAATTCTGCAAAAACCTTTAAACTTCAAATTTTGATTTTGGAGACATGTATGTTGGGATAAACTGATCTCATAGTGAATTAAGTACATGAATATGAATAAAATGTAGTTCACCTCTATGCATGCTTCTGTGAGACATTATACCATTGTATTAAGGAGAAGACTTTTGTTCCAAAAAGGT
Source organism: Adrianichthys oophorus (assembly GCA_036245035.1). Lineage (NCBI taxonomy): Eukaryota > Metazoa > Chordata > Actinopteri > Beloniformes > Adrianichthyidae > Adrianichthys > Adrianichthys oophorus. Next base: position 19,681,703 of record BSAI01000207.1, read on the forward strand.
GAAATGTTTTTTGACTGGGCTGTGTTTTCTGTGTTCTAACCCTTTACTGTTTAGCACTACAATGCTGTGTAAGAGTACTACACTGCATTTTGAAGATAAAAAGGTTAATATTTGTGCAAACAATGACAAAAAATCTAACATCCATCCATCCATTTTCTTCCGCTTATCCGGGACCGGGTCGCGGGGGCAGCAGTCTAAGTAAAGATGCCCAGACTTCCCGCTCCCCAGCCACTTCCTCCAGCTCCTCTGGGGGGACCCCAAGTCGTTCCCAGGCCAGCCGAGAGACGTAGTCTCTCCAGCGTGTCCTGGGTCTTCCCCGGGGCCTCCTCCCAGTGGGACATGCCCGGAACACCTCCCTAGGGAGGCGTCCAGGGGGCATCCGAACTAAATGCCCGAGCCACCTCAACTGGCTCCTCTCGATTTGGAGGAGAAGCAGCTCTACTCCGAGCTCCTCCCGGGTAACCGAGCTTCTCACCCTATCTCTAAGTGAGCGCCCGGCCACCCTACGGAGGAAGCTCATTTCAGCCGCCTGGATCCGGGACCTCGTTCTTTCGGTCATGACCCAGAGCTCATGACCATAGGTGAGTATTGGGGCGTACATCGACCGGTAAATTGAGAGCCTTGCTTTCTGGCTTAGCTCTCTCTTCACCACGACGGACCGGTACAGCGACCGCATAACGGTGGACGCAGCACCAATCCGCCTGTCAATCTCACGCTCCAATCTTCCCTCACTCGTGAACAAGACCCCAAGATACTTTTTTTTTTTTTTTTTTTTTGTCCTGTCCAACAGCTGAGCAAACAGATATGAGCTGAGAGCCTCTTGTATTAGACAGATTTTACTCTTACAATCGGGGGTTATAAATCATAGCGAACACAAAATGTATGTTGGTATAAGCCCCTTTTGTAATTTAAACCAAACTTTATTAATATTGATTTTTTTGTGTGTGTCTTTTTTGTTGGACCGGACGGAAAAGGAAAGGGGGAAAAGGAGAGAGTTGGGGGGTGGAGGGGGGGAAAGAGAGATGGTGGATTATAGAAGTTAGAGAAGGACTACTGTGAAGGGAAGGTAGAGTTGTTAATCTACATGCAACAAAATGTTGAAGCTTATACCCATTGCAATAGTGAGTGTTGGTCTAAAATGGGCGGGGCCTGTCCACAAACTCAGCTGTTACATACCTGCCGGCTCCAAGAGTGTTCACAAACTTGTCCACATCCAGTTCACACGCACACTTGTGCATACCAACCAACACATGTAAAGCATTACATTCTGTCACGCACACTATTCGAAGATGTAAAGGTGAGCTGACGCCTGTGCTCAGGTGAATGTTATGTTAAGCTGAAGTGGATGATGGAATGCACAAAAAAGGAGGGAGAACCCCCAGCCATCCCCACACCAAGACACCCGCCGAGGCGGCAGCGCCGACCAGGGCCCGCCCCCGCACCCATTCTGTGGGGTCAATGGAGGAAATCCACCCGCCAGGAAGCCCGGCCAAGCACCCAGACCAGGGCCCGCAGGACAGCCACACGGGCCCCCAACACCCGAGCGCAGTGAGGTACGGAAGCGCAGAGCGCAAGGCCCAGCCCAGTCAGGAGAGCAGCCCTCCCACCGCGCCAGGTGGCCCAGCGCGGGGCCCCACCCCCGAGAGCCCCACCACCCAGGAGTTCTGGGCATCCCCCCACCCCAGCCCCGGGTACGACCCCGGGCCCCCCACGGGAGACCCGCTCCAAAGCTCCAGGCAGCTGCGGAGATCCAGAAGAGAGCACGATGGGGGTCAGCTACCCCCATCTAGAAAAGGGATGACCAAGAGAAGTGGGGGTCCCCGAAGGTGTACATTGCCTGACCAGGCTCTCCTAATGTTGTGACCCAGAAGGGGCTTGGCACCCGAGGGTAAGGGCCAGAACCCGCACCACAAGGACACAGACACCCTCCAGGCTCAGATGGAATATGATCCCCCGCTCATGGACTTGCCAGAGGACAAAGGGATCCCTCTCCCTGCGTGGGGAGGGGGCCGCCGGGCCCAGGAGGCCGACCTCCAGGAGACAAGGCCACCGCTGCTGAAGGCCCTGTTCCCTCCACCAGGGATGGGGTAGGGGACAGAAGATCAGTAGTCCCACCTTCCTTGTGTAATGTATTTGTGTGTGTTGAGGTGTGTTTCTTGTGGTTGATGGGTGTGTGTAATAAAGGGTGCAGTTAAAATTGGCGAGCAGGGCACTGAGGACATCTCCTGATTGCTTACAGGGATGTCCAATCGCCCTCTCACCAAGGAGCCCTAAATGTCTACGGTGCAGTTAAAATTGGAGGGTAGAACACTGAGAGGACATCTCCTGCTTGCTGGCAGTGATGTCCTAGCACACCCCACCAAGGATCCTACGTGTCTAAGGTGTATTTAAAACCAAGAGAAGGGGGCGAAACTGTGCGGAGACCATGGGAGGGGTGGACCACTGCCAAGTGGCTCGGCCCCTCGAGGTATTCCGCAAGCACGCCCCTCCTTCCAACCTAATAAGTGGTCGTATGAGGAAGGAGGGAAGGTCGGGGACAGCTACCAAACTGACCCCCGATGATGAAACAACCGTCCCCCCGCCCCCCCCAGCATTGGGCCCAAGTCTCCCCAGGGCAGAGGCCCCACCGCCCGAAAGCCAACCCCCCAGGCCCCACACCCCCCACCCCACACAAAGAGAGAGGAGCCCAGAGGGGGCCAGCCCCCAGGGCAAGCCCCAGCCCCTGCCACCCAAGCACCGCCCCTGTAGCTACCTGGTCAGGTACCAGCGGGCCCGAGGAAGCCCCTAGGGTCCCGTACTGGTAGTGGACCCCCCCTCTTGCCCACAGACATCCCCTCCACTGGCCCGCTCCCACCAGACCCCGCAATGGTAGGCTTTACCTGGAGCAATCGCAGGCCCCAAGAGGGTTGCCCCACCCCGTCCCAGGGCCGGAGAAGGAGTGACCCCAGCCCCCAGGTGCAGCCGGGCCGCCCATCCAGCGCAGGCAGACCCCTCAGGGCCAGGGCCCCGCGCAAGCCCCCACAGCACACGCAAAAAGACCACCCCCCCAGCCAAGCCAGACCCCCACCCAATGCACCATCCACACCCCCCCACACCCACGCCCCTGCGCTTGCCCCACCCAGGCGCCGGACCAGACCCCTTGACCAACAGCGCCCCCTTGCCCCCACCAGGCACCAGGTAGGCCCCGACCCCGGCAGACAGTCAAGGCGCGGCGACTCCCAGGAATCCCGCCCCCTAAGTTATGGAGTTAGCTATGGGAGACCAGAGAGCCAGAATTCCTTTTAAGTTATTTGAGCTCTTAGTTGACATTTTTTGCAAGCTGATATGATCCAATAGCAGATTCATGTAATGACTTATACTAATATTTTTCTTGTTTTTCCAGTTTAATAAAATTGTCTTTTTTGCTATACAAAGAGTTATGAAGATTACAGATGCTAAACTTCCCTCTGTGTCGATGGCACTCATGTCACCCAGCACACAAAGTGAAGGTGAGGCTTTGATTGAACCTTAAGCCAGACTGATAAATCAGCACATACCTGTTGCCAGAGAGCCTGGACAGGTGTACAGAACCACAAAGCATGCATGTAATTGTCAGGTAAATTACTATCACAATGCTCACAAATGTCTGAGTTTTTGAGACCCATCTTGAACATCCTCTGTCCAGTATAGTAAATTCTGTGAAGAGTTTTGAATTGTATTAGTTGAAGGTTTGGACTTTTGGTTAATTTAAAGGTATTTAGACAAATTTCTGACCAGAAGCTTGTGTCTGTACTTCTGCCTAGGTCTGCATCCCATTTTGTTGTTGGGATTGAGACTTCGTTATCTAAGTTGCATAAGAGTTTGTATATTTTGGAGAGAGTTTTATTCAATGAAAAATTAATCATAGAGGTAACTAGTTCTGGTAATTTTAAGTCATTGTCTCTGGATTTAAATGTTTTAGTAATTACAGATTTAAGTTGCTGATATTCCAAGAATTTATTTATTCCATGTTTTTCTTGTAGTTCTTGGTGTGTTATGAATCTTCCGTCTGTAATTAAGTGCTCGAGTAGTCTTATGCCCCCTGCTTGCCAAGCAGAGAAGTGCAACATTTTTCTATTTATCAGGATGTCTGGGTTGTTCCAGATGGGTGTCATTTTGCATGGTAGTAGTGAAGAGTTTGACATTTTAAGAAAATCCCACCAGGCTATTAAAGTAGTACTTATATTACTACTTTGGTAGCAGTCATGTTTTTTTATTGTTGGGCTTATAAATGGTAGATCTGACAAGTTAATCTTTCCACAGAATGCCTGTTCCCCAAGACCCCAAGATACTTAAACTCCTCCACTTGGGGAAGGAGCATTCCACCCACCCAGAGAGGGCAAACTACTGCTGGCCCTCATCCCAGCCGCTTCACACTTGGCTGCAAACCGTTCCAATGCATACTGGAGGTCCTGGCTCGATGAAGCCAACAGGACAACATCATCTGCAAAGAGCAGAGAGGAAATCCTGTGGTTCCCGAACCAGACCCCCTCCGGACCCTGGCTGCACCTAGAAATTCTGTCCATAAAAACTATGAAAAGAACCGGTGACAAAGGGCAGCCCTGCCGGAGTCCAACGTGCACCGGGAACAGGTCTGACTTACTGCCAGCTATGCGGACCATGCTCCTGCTCTGGTCATACAGAGACTGGACAGCCCTGAGTAAGGCTCCCCGGACCCCATACTCCCAAAGTACCCTCCACAGGACACCACGGGGCACACGGTCGAACGCCTTCTCCAAATCCACAAAACACATGTGGACAGGATGAGCGAACTCCCACGAACCCTCCAGCACCCTGGACAGGGTGTAAAGCTGATCCACAGTTCCACGACCAGGGCGGAAACCGCATTGTTGTTCTTGGATCTGAGGTTCGACTATCGGCCGGACTCTCCTCTCAAGTACCCTGGCATAGACTTTCCCAGGGAGGCTGAGGAGTGTGATTCCCCGGTAGTTGGAGCACACCCTCCGGTCCCCCTTCTTGAAAAGGGGAACCACCACCCCTGTCTGCCAGTCCAGTGGTACTGTTCCTGACTGCCACGCGATGCTGCAGAGACGTGTTAACCAAGACACTCCCACAGCATCCAGAGACTTGAGGTACTCAGGGCGGACCTCATCCACTCCCGGTGCCTTGCCACCGAGGAGCTTGTTAACTACCTCTCTGACTTCAGCTTGGGTAATGGACAGCCCCACCCCAAGGCTCTCAGCCTCTGCTTCCTCAAGAGAAGGCGTGTCAGCAGGATTGAGGAGATCCTCAAAGTATTCCTTCCACCGCCCGACAATGTCCCCAGTCGAAGTCAGCAGCTCCCCACCTGCACTGAAAATGGTGCCTGCAGAAAGCTGCTCCCCCCTTCTGAGGCGCCGGACGGTTTGCCAGAACCTCTTCGAGGCCAACCGATAGTCCTTCTCCATGGCCTCACCGAACTCCTCCCAGGACCGAGTTTTTGCCTCTACTATAGCCTGAGCTGCAGCTCGCTTAGACTGCCGATACCTGTCAGCTGCCTCTGGAGTCCCACAAGTCAGCCAGACCTGATAGGACTCCTTCAGCTTGACGGCATCCCTTACTTCCGGTGTCCACCAACGGGTTCGGGGGTTTCCGCCACGACAGGCACCAGAGACCTTGCGACCACAGCTCCGAACAGCAGCAGAGGCAATGGAGGTGGAGAACATGGTCCATTCAGACTCAATGTTACCAGCCTCCCTCGGTACCTGTTTGAAGTTCTCCCGGATGTGGGAGTTAAAGACTTCCCTGACGGAGGGCTCAGCCAGAAGTTCCCAGCAGACCCTCACACTACGTTTGGGTCTGCCGAGTCTTTCCGGCCTCCTTCCCCGCCATCGAATCCAACTCACCACCAGGTAGTCATCAGTGGACAGCTCTGCCCCTCTCTTTACCCGACTGTCCAAGAAACACGGCCGAAGGTCTCCTGAAACGACTACAAAGTCGATCATTGATCTCCTGCCGGGGGTGTCCTGATGCCACGTGTATTGATGGACACCCTTGTGCTCAAACATGGTGTTTGTTATGGACAAACTATGACTAGCACAGAAGTCCAACAACAAAACACCGCTCGGGTTCAGATCAGGGAAGCCGTTCCTACCAATCACACCCCTCCAGGTGCTACTTTCGTTGCCCACGTGGGCATTGAAGTCACCCAGGAGGACAATGGAGTCCCCCGTTGGGGCACTTTTCAGTACCCCTCCGAGAGACACCAAGAAAGCTGGGTACTCTGAACTGCTGTTCGGCCCATAAGCCAAAACCACAGTCAGAGACCTGTCCCCCACCCGAAGGCGGAGGGACGCAACTCTCTCATCCACTGGGGTGAACTCCAACACTTGGCGGCTAAGCTGGGGGCTCACAAGTAAGCCCACCCCAGCCCGCCGCCTCTCACCATGTGCAACTCCAGAATGGTAGAGAGTCCAACCCCTCTCGAGAGACTGAGTTTCAGAGCCCAGACTGTGCGTAGAGGTGAGCCCAACTATATCTAGCCGGTACCTCTCAACCTCTCGCAGAAGCTCAGGCTCCTTCCCTCCCAAAGAGGTGACGTTCCATGTCCCAAAAGCCAAGTTCCATGACCGGGGTTTAGGCCGCCGAGGCACTCGCCCTCGACCGCCACCCAAACCACATTGCACCGGCCCCAAAAAAAAAAAATCTAACATATATATATTTTTTATATTTTTGTGTTCCAAAATCTAAAGTGCACTTCAGTATAAAGTGCACTTTTCCGGCTCAAAGCATGGGAATAGGGAAATAAAAATGGATCATTTGTGAACATTGATATCATGGAAAATCCTTTAAGTATAATTTTTTTTGGAAGAGTTATTAACTTACTTTTTCTTGTTTTGTTAACCCATTTTGGTAAAATGATTCTTCCATTTGTATTCAATACCAACTTCAGATTTCTGTTATTTTCATCACATCTTACACATCTGTGCCATTCATCAAATAGTAGCGTATTCATTAAAAACAATACATTGTGATCTTAAGGGATACTGATGCTGATAACAAAAAGCCACATAAAAATGTAGCTTTTGGTACTTTAAAAGATGGGGGCACATACAGATTTAGATGGTTGGGGCAATGGAAGAAAGAGCCCTTATGGCTTAAAATATGACTTATTTTTCAAGGCTTTCTGGTTATATTTAAGTACAAGACAGGAAATCAAAACAGAAAGTTTCAGGCATTGTGTAAGCTAAGCTTTTATGTACCAGGATGTGAAAAATAATCTCCCTGGAAAGGCTTAGAGTGGTGGAAATATGGTCTCAAACAAACAAAAAACCAACAACAAAACACTGTAGTCAAAGCTAAAACACTGAGTGAAACTTCTTAATCCTCCTTTTCAAAGAAATGCAACACTAAAAAAAAGTAATTTAGCAACAGTTTTTACTTGGAATTAGATAATTGGTGTTGAAGAAGAGTCATGTTGGCTTACAGGAAGATGTAAGTCCAGGGCCGGCCCAGGGCTTCATGGCGCCCTATGCAAAGATGCATCTTGGCGTACCTTGCTGTCCGAAACAGAAACTACACAACAAATTGGATTTTGTGGCCACAAAAGTGCAAAATGTAAAAATATATATATATATATGTTACATGAAAAGAGTTGTGTCAAACTGTCTAAATTGTTATTTTAAATCGAGAAATTCTTTCCAACCAAAAAAAAAGTCCACAGTTAAAACAAAAAAAGACAAAAAATCAAGAATCCCAAAAAGATTGGAAATATCTGGTTGGTAAATGTGGTGAGAAGGTGAAGAACGGGTCAGTGTACTTGTTGTTTCATTATGTTTTTTTTTTTTCTTGCTGGTAAGTGTTTGTTTCGGGCAAACCTGTGTGATGTTCATAAACACCCACTCCAAAGAAAATTGTGCTTTTGGTGTTTTTAAAGTAAAACTTAGATTAAAACGGCATTTTTAAGTATTTCTTTATTCAAATCATGGTATATCAGGACTAGACAAAAAAATGCTCTTGGAAAAAGCTTGTAGTTGTTATGTACAAACTACAATCGGCAAGTTTCAAGCTTCTTTTAGCGCTTCATTCTGATCAATCCACTTACAGTGGGTGGTACACTTACTTGGTGGGGCGGTCATGGTGCAGTGGAAAAGGCGGTCAGCCTCTGATTGGAAGATTACAGGTTCGATTCCCGCCTTGCCTGTCCATGTGTCGAAGTGTTCTTGGGCAAGACACTGAACCCCAAATTGCCTCTGATGGAAGGTTGGCGCCAGTGTTCGGCAGCAGAGCCGCCATCAGTGTGTGAATGGGTGATGGGACCATGAATGACTGTAAAGCGCTTTGGACCTTCAATGAAGGTAGAAAAGCACTAAATAAGTAAACGCCATTACAGACAAATCCATTAATTTCTTCATCTACTTCATCCGAGCTGACATGTGGCTCAAAACTGTACAGCTGGATTGCTCCAATATTGTTCGCTAAGGTAGCGGGAGAGAGTGAACAAAGGGTTGATGGTCCCACCCACAACTCAGATTTTCATGAGATCAATTTCTGATGAACTCCTTCCGCTGTAGAAACTATGTCCGAGAAATCAACACAGGCTAAAAACAGCATGATCATATTAATAGACCACTGGAAACGCTTTTACAATAGATCAAAAGATGATTGAGGTGGGACTTTATGCCCTTTGGTTTACTGAAGTTTGAATGCAGAGCAAACCAAATGAAAGTGTGAAAAAGTTGGCTTCCCAACCCGTTTTACTTAATTCTAAATGACTATCTTGAAGTGAAAGCACCAATAAAAACAAAAGTGTGCTTGACATTGTTTTTCTGCTCAAAGCCAACCCTGAGAAGGTTTTAGTCCATGTGATTGGGCTACAGGAAGAGCAGAAATCGCTGATCTAGTGTACATGTGTAGATGAAGATCAGCACAAACGTCTTTACGTCATGAAGGGCCTCTTCTATGCTCCCACCAAACGTACGTGACTGCCAGCTTTTTCCACTTTGCTGTTGAGTTTGGTCCCTGTTCATGACAGAGCAGAGAAATATCAACAAAGAAGTATCTCTTCAATTGTGTAACTGCAACCAAACACACATACATAAACTGTGCACCCACAGGGCTGGCCAACTCTGGTTACGTTGTTCTCTAAGTTGTCAAAGTGTGAAATTGAGCCCAGATGCTCAGAGAACAAGGAGATGGTGTACGCAGTCCGTGTGTGTGTGTTAGTGAAGTAAGGATCTGCAGAGATACAAAACAACCGGGCTGGTTAGTCTAGTTTTCATTGGTCTGATCCATGCTGTTACGTCAACAATCTGAACTCAGAACTAATTTATGTGGTTTACATCAGTTACAGATTTGTATCAAGTCAGAGCAAAACGCTCTATCGTCATTTTTACTCTGGACTCACTCATTGGTCATGTCCTCCCGTCTACTTGGAACAGTTTTAGTGCTAATGACCAAAAAGGGGTCACAGACATATGAGACCTATTTTACACAAGAAAATCAGCTCACTTGACACAAATATACACCAACAATCCCCAAGTTTCCTGGTCTGGTAAACAAAAACGAGTCACAGTGAGGTTGGTTTTTAGTTGACTTTGTGTCTGTTATCCATGTTTATGTACATCAGCAGACAAAGGGATGCTTCTTGCTTGTTTTCCAACGCTGCTCTAATTGGCTGGACTCACCTGATCCAGGTAATCAACAGCAAGTAAATGCAGACTTACCACCCTTTGAGACCTGGAGCTCTCCACCTCTCTTCTACATGGCAGTTTTAGATCAGCCTTTTCCTCAAGATTTCACCGTGGCCTCTGGAATGCAATTAACTTTTATTAATATTGATAATAATGCCAGATAACAACACAAGTGGAACATCAAATCTGGTGAGATCCTCTGCTAGTTAATGTTGTGAATATAATGCAAACAGGCTTGGCGTGTGGAAATCATTGATAATGGGAGGAATAACTTATTGTAACTACCTGAATAACCTGCAATAAATCTATATTTTAAGTATTACTCCTGGTGGCTTGCTGTTTTGTTTTTAAGTCGTAGCCTGTTCTTCCATATGTTCTTTTGTCCCTGCCTTGTCACTTTTGTCCCTTATCCATTGGCAAAGACATGTTTATCATACAACTTTTCTTGTGTCGCACGCCCCAAGACTACTTTCAGCGCTCAAGTGACTGAAATGTAACCGAGAAAATCCTGTCATCTTAAAAACCAAAAGATTTTTCAGAATTAAAAATTGTTCAGACTTAGTCATTTTGGCCCCCTAACTAAACAGAAGTTTGAAACAGAAGTGTTCGGTTGAAAGCAGTCTGAATACAGACCAAGCACGGAGTTCTGGACTCGATCCAGACCAAATAAAGTGGACCAATAAACTTTTCCACTGAATACACCATAGGTGTGCTTTGATCACTCAGAAAAGTGTTCCTACTGTTTTTTGATGTGTTAAATTAGAGCACTCTGGACTTGATTTTTTGCTTTTGTTTGTTTTTTTAATTGTTTAAAGCTGAAAAAATACCCCTTGGTGGTGTAAAAGTAAAGGTTGGAAGTCTGCTACAATCAGAAAACTTCATAAAGCCACATTTTAGTTGTATTTTGATTTCTTGCTGCACCACAATGTCACAAATTTTTAATGAAAATACAAAATGAGGCTTTCCACCGTAAATATTAGGTTTGATTTAAAATAGATTAATTTGAATAATTAATTAAAGATCATGATTATTCAGCCGTTCATAAAAATTAATCTCATGACAGCACTAACTAAAGCTGCCACAACCATCACAATTGTCTACACTTTCATATCTTCGTAGAACCATTTCTTTTCCGCTTCCATTTGACTTGTCACCTCTTTTGTTTGCCGTGTTTGATTTAAAGCATCTGCAAAAAAAAAATAAAATAAAATAAAATAGCCAACCTAAAAAATTTGTGTTATTAGGTATGAAAATCACAATTCTATCAAACACTAATGTTTAGTTAGTTTGTTTAGAAGTTAGAGACTGGTTTTTTACAATGCTCGCCATAAATACTCATACCTCAGCAATAACAGTTCAAACTCTTTAACACAGACTTTTTCCCCATCTCCAAATTATCACAAATGTCTTCAGTGGCTACAGGGAAACCTGACATTAACACCATCCCGCTTTGTTAAAAAAATATTTTTTTACAATCAAATTTGTATGTTTTCTCTCAAATCTTTGTTTCTACTTAGAGACAACTTCCTTTGTGTCTTAGCTGCACTGAAGCAGAGGATTTTACCTTTTGATGCTAAACCTGGATATGTATTAATTGTACAGATTACTGAGAAAAATCCAGGTAACACTCGCTTTCATGTATTTCTACAAGCAGGACGTCTTTTAAAAATCTCACTTTTGTCCAGGTGAAGTTATCACAGGCTGCTGTTCTTCAGGGTAACTGGACTTCATTCAGACAACGCTTTGCTGCTCATACAACTAACTTCTTCCTACTAACAGCTAATGAAGAATTCCTTTCTAAGTGACCTGACGTGTGTCAAGGATGAGTCGGATGACTAAGGGAGAATTCAGTAGTTTTTTTAAAGAAAGTTCCTTTAGAATCCGATTATGAATAAAACTGACAGAAGTAGGTTGTGTTTTTTTTTAATCTGTGGCCCAATGCAAACTGTCCCAGGAACAGGAACCAGTCTGTGGTGCAGAGGTTGGGAACCACTGCTGGACAAGAAAAAAACAAAAAGGCAAAGCAGCCATTTAATTAAAAAATTTTATAAAAATCACAGTTAAAAAAAGCTAAGCAGTCAGAGCTAAATCTTGGAAAAAACCTTTATCTTATTTAAAAAAAATAATACAATTAAAAGAAAAACAAAGTAAAACTAAGTTTATTAAGGAAAATGTGCTTATTCGTGTTTAAAACTAGTCCAAATACGTGAGTTAGATTTAGACTTCATAGCAGAAAAAGTTTGAGTAGCTCTGATGTGAAGTGGAAGATCATTTGATAATCTTGGAGCAGCCACAGAGAAAGTTCAGTCAGCCCTGGACTGAACTGGAGATTGGAACTCTCAGAAGAAGCTGACCAGAATACCCGCAGTTTCTATGTGGAGCTGTCCAGAGGAAAACTGTAGTCTGTCAATATCCAGCATGTCAGGACTTATCAGAGAAGTGTGTCACATTATTCATTTAGAAATAGTTCAATCGATAATATTTTCAGTTTTCAAACCTATAAAGATAAAAACAGCCAAGAAATTTGACACCAACCACTATAGGGATTGTTACCAACTGACTGCAGCATTAAAAAAAGTGCTCAAATAAGAAAACAACATTTGTCTCCAAAAATAAAACTTTAACAGCTTCTTTAGAACTAATGTTCTTGTTATATAGTGCATGCAGATTCAGGCACAAACTTTCTATGAAACCAACTTACAATTGCTGCAGCTGCATCTTTCACAAAGACTGTCCTCAAGTGCACAGAAAAAAAAACAGACTGTTTAAATATGGATCTATAGCTGTGGTTACCCACTAATGGTCATTAAAGCTTTCCAAAAACTTGCAGATTGCTTTAACTTATAGTCCAACTGTGGCAAGAAACCCAACCAGGAGAGGTTATCCGGATCTGACAGGTCTGTGGGAAAGCCAAGTGGCTGACTAAGAACAGAAAATGATCCACTGAGGCCGTGAAATCCCCTTGTCCAGGCAGATAACTGTGAAAGTTTAAGTCATTTGTTGTGTTAATATTTTATTTTCTTTGCCAGACATTTGTCATGGCCTGGGAAAATAGTGAATAGTTCAGTTATTTGCCAAATTGTCTGCTTGGAGAACTGGAGTACAGTTTCAACCAAAAGTGTTAGGCAGTCTGAAACCCTTTCTCCTGTAAGTCCCCATCAAAACTAAGAGACTTTTGACAGTTCCTGTACTCTTCTAGAATTACACAGATTCAAATACTAACATAAAATGTCATACTCCTAAGCATTTTTTTTACATATTTAAATTGATATAGGGCTGCACTGTGGCGCAGTGGTTAGCGCTCCTGCCTCACAGCAAGAAGGTTCCCGGTTCAAGTCCTGGCTGGGGGACCTTTCTGTGTGGAGTTTGCATGTTCTCCCCGTGCATGTGTGGGTTTTCTCCGGGTACTCCGGCTTCCTCCCACCGTCCAAAAACATGCTTCATAGGTTAATTGGTTAATCTAAATTGTCCCTAGGTGTGAATGTGAGTGTGTATGGGTGTGTGATTGTGGCCCCTGCGACAGACTGGCGACCAGTCCAGGGGTGTACCCTGCCTTCGCCCATGAGTAGCCGGGTTAGGGTCCGGCAACCCCGTGACCCCGAAAGGGATAAAGCGGATTGGAAAATGAACGAATGAATGAATGAAATTGATATATGACGTGTTATGAGTGTTTATTTACTGAGGGACCCAAGTTTCTTTCCTCACCTGTGCTCATGAACTGCGCAAATACATGAACAATGACATTGGTTATATGTAGGTTTGTTTTACTGGATGTTAATGGACCTACTGATCTTTGCAAAAATGCTTAATTTCACAGTTCAAGCGAGGCTGTACCACTGCAGGAGGAAATGTTGGTGTGAGACCCAAACATGCAAGAGACCAGACTGGTAATGGAAATTTGAATATTTAAATTAAACAAATTGTGCAACAGGGGGAAAAACAAAAAGGATGACAAAACAGATGAAAGCTGATCGGATGACTTCTCTGAAATTCTATCAAGCACTGTTGGTGTAGGACCCAACATGCAGGAGAACAGCCTTGATGTCAGAAACTTAAATATTTTATAAATTATCTTTGACATGACAAAACCAAGGGAGCGGAAAAAGAGTGACGAAATAAATGACCTGACAAAGAAAAACTGAAAACCACATACCAGCTGTGGATGATTGGCAACTTAAACCTGATGTGACTACCAAAGGGAAAACAGCACAGAGGTGTTTTGTACGTAGAGCACAAAAACTGACTAAAAACTTGAGCAGTAATGCATAAACGCCAGAGTTTTGAACGCGGAAGCCAAAAACTGACATATACGTCTACATAGACTTATCGTCGAAAGTGGTCACTTGAACGCTCGTTTTCGAGGACGATGTGAACATAGCGTGACAGGAGCTGCACCAAACCTGAAAACAGAACATAAGGTGAACCAATGCAATGTTACTAAATCCAAACCAAACAAGATCACAAATGTAAGCAGCTGGGAGATCACACTTTTTTGTTGCTGATCCAAAGTAGTGGAATTCTTTGCCATCCAAGTTACATTTCATCCCACATTTGCTGCTTTTCAACTCAAATCTCAAGACTTCCATGTTTAACTCTTCAACACGAAGATGTTGACAGTGACGCCTAAATAGCACACGCTGCTGTCATACCATAACTCTTCAACCGTTTACGCAATCAGCTGATTCTGACGTGAAGAAAACTGGCTTCTCATTTCGGCTTTGAACCGGTGTGCAACACATTACTAATGTAAAGTAACGTAAATGCATGACGGCACAAAGCTGCTTTTTTTGACGATAGGATCAGCTGGTAAGCACTTCACTCTGTAAGTTGTTGCATGTAGCACAAGGCTGCTTTTCTCTGCTTCAGAATCACTGGAATTATGTTGATTGTTGATAAACAGGGGTTTCACTGATTTTTTTCACCTATTCCAACTGCCACCACCACTGGGTGCATGTGCAGAGGTGTATTCAGCTTTGAGTAGATGAAAACACTACAAAATTTGTCCTTTGAAAAACACACACTGCATTTTGTTTGCTTGATGCATTATTTTATGATTATATCTTTATTTGTTTTCTCATTTATTAATGTTGCTTTAAGATTGAACAGTGCTTCTTCTAAGCTGAAATTCATTGAAAGAAACTTTGTCCACAAATTGATGATGAAAGTTTGAGGAGTTTAGTCACCTGGATGCTTTTGTTTCTTGTTCATAAAAAAAAAAAAAACTTGAATTGGTTGTTTGGATACCTGGATATGATGCTTCCTGATGAGACGTTACAGGCACCTTCAACTGGAAAGATTGACACATGAAAATATACAACTCAACTGGGTTTTGGTTGTCTCAGTATCCTCCTTGAAAAGATAAGAGAGGTATTATATTTCTTTTTGCAGAGTTTTTGAGTCTCTGCATAAAGAAAAAAAATTATAATCTGCAGTGTTAGGACCACAAAAGTATTCCATAGAAGTCCATTGTTCCTGAAAATGTTGTGATTGTGGTGAAAACAAATGTAACAAAGTAACCAGTACACATCTGTCATTAATCTACCTTGTTTGTTGCTGGAAAGTCAGCAAACAAATCTCTTTTTATATCAGTTTGTTAATACATGAAACCACATCACAGTAGCAGTAGGACGTGCCTGCTAGATGATCTATTGTCAGAATGACACCAAAGTCTTCCTGAAACGGGCTCTGACAACACATAGTCTTTACATATCAGATGTGTTTCAGGAAGAAACATAGTTTAAGTATAAATTAGAAAAGAGCATATACGCCAATTAAAGGTCTTGGTCATCCAAAAATGGGTTTGATGTGTCTAGGTTATTAGAACTTGACACAAGACAAAACACTCACAGACTTTTTCATTGAAACACATATGAACCCTGTGGTAATGTGATGGATGCACAATTTCCTCTGAAAACAAAAACAAGTTTGATTGTGGCTGGGATCCTTTCATAGACTCATAGGTTTTTCCAAGCCATTTGGCCTTCTTCCACAGCTCAAAAACACATTTCACAGGTTCATTGGTGGCTCTAAATTACCCTATTGGAGTAAGTGTGTGTGCTTTCATCCCTTCGTGTGTGGCCTTGCAATTAACTGGTGACCTGTTTAGGGTATTCTCTGCCATACAATAGCTGCGACTGGCTCCAGTGGCCCTTTGGTTTAAATCAGAGTGAAGCAGGTATAAAGAATGTAGAAAATAGGAAAAAGCATAGTTAAGTCTGCAATGAAAGTAATGTATATCCAACCAAATGTTTTTATGAAAGTTAAGACAACTTTCTTATGGTGATTTCTCTGTGCACGGACATTGTAGTTCAACATACATATTTAGTTTTCAGACCCTTACAATGATTTTTTTTCAACATGGGACTGACAGTTACCTCCTTTTGGTGTAATTGTAGTATTATTGAGACTCTAATGTGAGACATGTATTGGTTTGATTGCTTTAATCGATCTGATGATGATGATGAAGCCAGTGACTCTGCCCCTCCCACAGCAGGCTGAAGCGGATTGGTGTATTTCTGCAGACACTCTCATAACCACCACACAGTTAATGACAGGTAGTGTTTTCCTCTCACTCTGTGTCAGAGGTGTCTCATGACAGACACTCACATCTACTGTAAGTATATGCAGCTTTTTGACTTGACATTTGTTGCTTTGTGCCGCAGCTTTCGATTAAAAATCTTTTTTTAAGTTTGAAAGTGCTAATAGTGCTTTGCCTACTGCAGGATGATTTCCTGAAACTTTTTACAACAGCTATTAGAAATAAATCAAAATTTATAGCAGTCTCAATGGTATTGTTGACATCATCTGACAAACAAGTTTGTCTTTTCATTTGTGGTGAGATTGAAAATCAAACTATTTTACATGTACTTAAACAATCTGGAAACACTACAAAATGAACCCATCAGGATGTTTAATGATTGTGAACAGCTATGGCTAAATGTCTGAACTTTTCCCTATAATGTCAGAAAACACCACTGCAGTGGTCTGGACACCAGGTGTTGACTTAAACAAAGTAATCAGTTTTAAAGGGCTATATATGCCCAATGTTTATCTTCATCGGTTAAAGCAGTGGAAGATGTGACGGGGGCCAGGATTTATGTGTGTGTGTGGGGCTATTTTGAAATTAACATACTTGTTTTTTTTATCCTGCATTCTGATGTACAGCCCTTTGTGTACGACGCATGAAAAACACGATACACCATAAATAAAGACTGATTTGATATACGTAGTTTGGATTCAAATGCCATGATCATATGATCTGCAGAAACCAAACTTTAGCTACTACTCTACAGACCTCTACTAAAATCTAGATTTTATTTGTAGAGTTGTAGTAGTTAAAGTAGATTAGATTTTAGAGTTTATACTTTATATCAATAATATACAGTATATACTGAGCTTTAGCAATTTTTGTTAAAAAACAAAAAACAACACTTTTCTGGTTCTAAGCCTGCAGGTATTGTCCAGAAAAAGAAGCACACACTGAGCTTTGTGCTATCCTTTTCTCCCTCACATCATCCTGGCTTCATCATCAGACTTCTTTAGCTCTGCTCTCCAGCTGCTTCTTCGTGTTCACCATATGTTGTGTATGTTTATGGGACACCAGCCAGCTGAACAATGGAATTACTTTGAGATTTGTCAAAGCCAAGAAAAACAGCAGTGTGTTGCTTTTGATACAGACACTTGTCTAGAGCTCTAGGGAGGGAAATGAAATCATTATAAGTTATTCTCTCATTTATGTTCTACTGATATTCAAATAAATCTCCTCAATGCACAGGGTGTATTTGACCTTAAATCCAGTTACAGACAACACGGCTTTAGAAAGTGGATATTGTTTCTTAACTGACTCTGTTCTAATCACATGACAGTACATCAGTCATGCAGCTTTGATTGGCACCCTTTCACCAGTGCACAGTATAGTCTGTGCACCTTATGTATGAACTAGCACAACTCTGTGCTGACTGACCTCAAACTTCTGGTAGAAAGTGCTCAAAAGTCTCTCAAAATGCGTTATTATCACTGGTAAATTGCAAAGCAGCACCATAATGAATTGTTAGATTGACTAAATGTATGCAGAGACCCTGTGAAATCTCTCAGAAATGCCACTCTTTATGAAGTTCATGTTTTTCCAGTTAAAATGTTAATGCAGCTGCAATATTTTTTATAAAATGGTACAGTTAGATTGGTAGAGAATCAACATGATTTTTTGTCATTTATGTTCCAACTGATTAGAAGCAACAGCCAACAGATGAAAACCAAAGTTAAGCTTTGCTGCAATTTCAATAAGAAGAGCTGCCTCTTCTTCAGGTGTACTATATTTCTGATTCTTCACTCCACACATCACTCATGAATGAGTTGGCCCTCATTCTGAGCCAGTAGCTAAAGTGTTCACTTTCTTCACAGCCAATCACGATCAAATTCTGTCAGTCTGCAGTTAAATTCATAGATGTTTGTTCATTCCAGGCATGTTGCTGGCTCACCTCCGTCCCATTCTCCTCCTGGCTCTTTGCTTCAGTGCAGTCTGGCCTCAACCACCATCAGCATCTGGGCTCTGGGGTTTCTTTACATGGTCCTAGGTCACCCCAAACATGCAAGATGTCTCCGGCCCAGAGCCTAATCACCAAAGATGATGGACTTTTTCATGCACACATTCCTGTTTCACTATTAAATCTGTCAATCACACTTTCAAGATCTCTCCTTCTTGACGTGAAGTTTGTGTGTTTTCTGTTGAACTGAACAAAAGTGCTCTGCAATCTGACAGAAATGTGTGCATGTAGGCATGACTGAGACACTTCCCAAAAATAATTGCAGATAAACACCAGTCTCTTCAGTGTTTACAGCATTCCCTTACAATAACCAATTTCTTTTCAGGAAGAGGCAGGCCTGACTTGCTTAACAGACAAGTTACCTTGTTTAAAGGGAGCAAAGTGATGCCAATTAAAAAAATAAATAAATAAAAGCTTCTTCCTATGACTATTATGATTGAAATAGGAAAAAAAAAACAAGAGCTTCTTGAGTCACAGAAGGCGTGGTGTCTGATGGCCCCACAGGGTTAAAAAAAACAATCGAAGGTTTCACAGCACATTAGACCTCCTCTGCAGTGAGTCAGAGGTCAATGGAAGGACTCTGGATGGCCAAAGGTGAAGAGGGCTGCTTTCAAACCAAAGCCTCTTAAAGTTCTTGACACAACAGAAGACAAGATCATTAAGAAAAAAGGCAGGAAAGAAGAAATGTAGAAATGTTAGGCTTTTAGAAGAGAGGATCATAGATATTGCTCAAGACAAGAAAGTATAAGAATAAAAGTTTAGGGGGGGTAAATTTTCAGAGAAACAGATAGCGGGGGTAACACCGGCAGGGAGAAGAAATGCATGTCAGTGAGTGTGTGTGTGAGAACTCATGTGTGATTCATTGGTACGAGGCCACAGATGTCAATGCAGGGGGTAAAGCCTTCTCCAAATTGAGCAACCTCCCCAAGAACACCAGTGGGGGAGGTGACAGAAAAAAAGGAATTTTTGAGCAAAGAAGAAGCAGAACATGTTAATGCAGACTTAAAGAAAACTCAGAAATTGAGAAAACCGTATTAATCAGCTTAGCTAAAAGTAAAAATAAATAATGTGCACACAAAAGGTTTAATGGACATTTCTGATAACATAATCTGTCTAATCTCTTTTTTCCTCTGAAAAAAAGATTGTAAAAAAAAAGAAGTTTAAAAATTCAAAATTTGTGAAAATCATAACATATTTATCACTCTTTAAGGCACACTTGAAAACCTTACATTTTTCCTAAAAAGAACAGTGCAACTTATAAAATATATGAAATAATTCTGGTTGTACTCACCAAAGCAATTTTGTGACGTTCATGGCGCTCTGTCAAAATGTTTGGTAAAGAGTTATTGTGAATACGCTAATGTAGCTATTACGTAGCAGTATTGGACCGTGCTTTTTTACGTGTTACTATAACCAGGGTTGGAGTTAGCATAGTTACCGTAATGTTTGTTTTAGCTGTATCAGTCTTTTTATGTGAATATGCTAATTGGTTAACACGTAGCATGTTACCAAGTACTAGAGCTACTGTGAACACAGTTCATTAATTCAGATACGCTGACAGACTTATCTCTGACTGCTTTGTCTCACTTAATGCGTCATTCGGTTTGTCCTATAGTACAAAAAATACAATACTCAATGTTTCATCATTTACTTAAACTGGGGGAAACTTATTATTTTTTTCTGTTAAAAACAATTAGTCACGTTACTTAATATTTTTTGGCCCTTCTTGCAACATATTTTTGTCTCTAGTCATTCTTTTTCCAAGTTTTTTAAACTGTAAAATCTACTAAGTCCTTGTTTCCCACCCCAAAAGATCATCAACCTCTTAGATACACAATTCTGAGGAAAATAGTTTTGGAAATCCGGATGCCTTCTAAAATGTGCATTCTATTGCAATTAAGTCAGACATTTCCAATAATCATTAAAAAAAGGGATTGTGATCTCTGAAAGAAGTCTGTTTTTATTTTATTTGGAATGAATACTTAGACTGGGTATAATTGAAATGTGTTTTTATTATAAGTGTAAACCCCTGAGCAAATTTAGCTGAAAATTACAAAGGAAGTGTATGAGACATTGATTTAATTTCAGTTTAATGTGAGTCCAAGACAAAAGCAGTTGTTACCTCTATGTCTTCAACTAGCAAGGAGCTGTTGTAGCTCAGCCTCAAACTAATGATCTAGAAAACATGTATTTTTGATTCAATGTGCCTGTCTTTTGGACACAATATTTACAGAATAATTTATTTAAAAACATCTATTTTTTTATTATGGTGTAAAACATTTAACACACCCAAGCCTTAAAGCACTATTAACAAAATAGTGGTATTATGATGACAGTATTTCTTAATCCTCATTTCAGCTTTTAAATTACTCACAGTCGACAGATGGCTTGTTTTACTCTCGAGAATGGAATCATTTTGTGATTTAGAACTGTCATCTCGCAGCGGGAAAGTTATCGGTTCAAGGTTTCTTTTGTGGAGTTTGTGTGTCATCCCCGTGTCTCTGAGCATTCTCCTGGCAGTTCCTCCCACAATCCACGAACAAGCATGTCAGGGTTCAGTGGTTCTCCCAAACTGCCCATGGGAGCGAATGTGATGCATGGCCTCGTTGTGTCTGTGTGGCCCTGTGATGGACTGGAGAACTGTCCGGGGGTTCCCTGCCTCTCACCAGATGAAGGCTGAGTCAGGCTTTTGGGCTCCCTGTCAACCTGACAGGAAACAGGTAAAGCACATGGATGACAACTCTTCTGTGTGAGTTAATCTAGTGAAAACTGAACCGTAAAGGGAAAAAATTGATTGTCCTGTTGTTTGGAGATTGAATAGGCTTTAAATTACTGCAAAAGTCAACAATTTTTCAAAAAAATCTTTTACTTTCTAGGACACTGGGCTACTGTCAGTGCCATTTCCTCATTAAGGAACCTTCTGGTTTAGAAGTTGGCTGTGTGAATTTTGCATCTTTTCCACTTTTAGCCTTGAGTTTTCAGCAAGTGCTTCCTCACACAGAGCAAACAGAAGAGTATCCATGTCTCTTCTTGAACCTGATGGTTCTGATATGATAAAAAAAAATGTCATGGCCCATGAACCCATTCACTGTAAAGGGTTTCAACTGATGCAGAACTAGAAAAAGCACATTCAAATACATAACTTTTGTGTTCAGTTGACAATAGTTTGTTTTGATAAACTTCTAAATGAACAGAAAGAATGGACACTTTTCAAAATGCAGTCACATGACATTTAATAACTGACTAGCTTGAACCATTTGAACTACTACTTCAGACGTAGGGAAGAGGTCAAACTCTGATAAAAGGATTACAGATTAAATTCCTGATTTGTCCTCCCATTTGTCGGAGTGTCCTTGGGCAAGACACTGAATCTCAACAATAAAAGCCTCAACGGCAACGGAGCTGCCATCAATGCATGAAAGTGTGTTTGCATGGGTGAACGGGACTGTGTCTGTAATGCTATATTCACACCTGGCTCAGAACTGTAAATTCAAGCGGCCTCTTTCAGTGAAAAGTCTATGCAAACACACACATGCATTTCGGGCTTCCAGATTCAAACCATGATGTTCACGTGTCGCTACGCAAAAGTTTTAAGTCCATTTTTGGGCTCTATGCACACAACGAACGGCCATTACTCACACTCTGAAAAATAAACCAGTTTAACCATAAAGACCCATTATTGCTCAAAAATCAATTTATTTGGAATGTACCACAAACACAGTGGACCACAGAACACATTTCTGATATTTTTCTGTTACAATGATGTCATCATGGGTTTTTATGGGTTAACTTTGACCAGTGAGGGACTCCTCTAGTTTGATGTTTTAATATATTTATTAAGTTTTAACATAATTTACAACACAAACAAAATAACAAACAAACAAATAACCCCCCTCCTCCTGCTTTCAACTATTGCACACACTGTAGTTGCATTTTATTAATAGAATATTTATGTAAAATATATAACATACAAAGCCATTTATGTGTATACGTAAACACAAAACAAAAAACTCTTTCAAAACACTGAATAACCAACTGCTTGAAAATTGATCACAAACGAGAAATTAATAATTGTGGTTTGTCCCCAGACAAAATTAAACGTCACCAAGTCTTACACCACTTTGACATTTCACATCAAGCCTGTGAGTACATGCACTAGTATTAGGTAGTGACCCTCCAGTCTGAACACCATATATTAAAAACACATTTAAGTTTAGTGCATTCTTAAATGTTCATCACATGTCCAGTGTAGTGTGTACATAGATTCAAGCATTTTGGGCTTTAAAGCAGGATACAACAGGGCTATATAAGTATATTTACAGTTTACTTCAAATTACTTAAACATTGTTAGTTAAATATAATTTAAAATAAATAGTACAGCAAATAATAAGGAAAGACAATGTTTTGAGTTCCATCCAGATCATTAATGAGGAAACACATTTTGATGACCACTTGTTCTGTTTTGCATGAAAATAATTCCAAAACTTTTCTCAAAAGCAAACAATCAGTGTTTACTATATGGTCATTATTTAGGAATGGCAAAAACATACTTCTCTCTCTCTATAGCTATTTATTCCATTGTATGATGTTTAACTGGGGCAGGATTGTGTTGGTCCCAGTCTGAGCAGAGAACCCTCAAGCCACCCTCTCCACAGCCACCTCCTCTCTTTCCTCTGCAGGGATTCTGAGACAGAGACACAGGCTGCATTCACAATCGCATGTTCGATTCAAATGAGTGAGTCTCTCAGATCAACTGCTTCACCTGAACTCTGGAGTGGATCAAATAGAGGATTCCTGTCCGCTTAAAACCAAGTGTTTTGATTAAACTGCACACTCTGGTGTGGTTTCCTTAAAATTGAATGCTTTTCAAGACGACCAAACTGGGTTTGGGAACCAAAGGTGGTCAACAATGCCCATGGTGTACTTCGTAAGATGGGAATAACAAAAAAACAAACAAACCAGCCAACATGTGAAAACTCAGTCCAAGTCCATAGAGTATCCCCACTTAAAGAAACTTGTCTTGTATTTTATTTGCTCACATTTTCATACAGTCAGAGTTGATTGTAGGCTCTCTGTCCACCTGGAACAGTCTAAAGTGGATGAAGTAAATGAAACATGGACCAAGCCACAAAATGAGCAGTTTCCTGTCTCAGCCTTGAAGTCTTGGTCTTAGGACAGTTTCTGAAATGCTGAAAGTGAGAACTCAAGCTCTTCTGTGCCCCAATATTTTCTCAATTCAGAACTAACCACAAAACTCAGATGCCCAGTTCCATGGTCTGGGTGCATTATCCTTTTCAAGACTCCTGGCTTCTTTCCATCAGTCCTCTCTTCACCACCATTTTGTTTAGCTGAGCTCAGTTCAAACAAGGCCCCTACTCTCAGGGTTACACAAGGTGAACCTCTTAAAGAGGTGATGTCAGCTGGCTACGCCGACAGACAGTACTCTGTAGCCCGAGAGTGTGAGTGGTATGCCTGTGCGAATGTTGTGTATGTGTGTCACTCTGACACAAACTTCATCAAAAGTTTTCGGTAGGTCTCATCTGGCTTTGAAGTAGTCTCACGGGAGCTGTTGGCCAGAGTATGAACGATGATGGAAGAGTGGAGAGAAGGATGACAGCATTCACCTCGCACGTTTCTGGATGACAGACGCAAATAATGATGATCACAAAATATCTGCGTTCACCAAAAATCCCCAGACACATCAGGCATTTTGGTTTCACAACTTTGCATGATAAGGATTAAAGCCTGTTTAAGCTATAATTATTTGAATCAATATATCCACATAGTTATTTGATCTCACGTTGATTTAAATGGTCAGAACATTATAAGCAGCTGCCATCTTAGCATGAGGTGAAAAAAAATCTGGCCAAAATCCCCAAAATACAAGCCATCACTTAATTTCACATTTCATTCACCAGTGATTTGTAACACTTTACAGAATTTTTTAAGCCACCTCATTGTGTCTGTAAGTCAGCCAATTGTATAGTATTGTGTTTCCACGGTGAAAATCAGTCAAGGACAATTCTCATTTGGAGTCACACTGAACAAGTACAAATGTCACACCAGGACAAACCTTTACCAACCGGTCTTAATGTTGGTTAAATCTTGTAAATTACATTTACAACTGGGTTTTTAAGATTTTTTGGGGGAAGAACCTGGTTCTCACCCTTTTCCCAAAGATCACCTCTGGCCAAACTATGCAAAAAACCCACAACTGTCATAAAAATACAATCACTTTCCATCCACAATTAGCTGCAGATCAAAACAACTGCTAATGTATAGGAGGAAAAAAGTTGAGGTCATGTGGCCCATTTGTTTCTTAAAAGCTGATGAACTTATTTTGTAGCCTGATAACTGTACCCACTGTAGCCACATTTAAGGTCACCAAGATGTAGTCTTCCAAAATGGACAAAAATATAAATATGAAACAAAATCTAAACAGGAATTTAAAAGTGATCCAGTGAGATTGCTGCGCAGACTGGAGTGGGATGGCCACCTGTCAATCAAAAACTTCACTTTTCTTGTGAGCAATTTAGCGATCAAAATAAGATGAAAAGGATAAAAGGAATTTTACTCAGCATTCTGTTCTGAAAAAAATCATAAAGTCCCTGAAAAGAAGCTCCTTTTTTGAAACCAGACTATAAGAATATTTATATGGTCTTGTACATTTGAATAGCTTTTACAAGTCCCCGTTTTTTTCCCTTTCATTTCTTGTGTTTTTGAACGAGTTTCTTTCTCAAAATTTGGCCTTCAACTGTTTAAGTGAAAACTTTCATAAGTTCTTCACAATTTCATGCCTGCTTTATCCCCATGAGGCCTGAATTAATTTCCAGCTATGAATAACAAGTCACCTATATTTTTGCTTTGAGCAGATGCCAAATTAAGGTAGTTTTGGATCCTGAATGGTCTTTATGCGTATTTGTATCAATATACATCAAGGTGATACAGCAAAAGTTAAGACTTATTCAAAACACCTAAGTTTACTGTGACGAAGAGGCAGAGGCATTTGGATCCATGTGCAACTGGTTTATTTGCAAAATAAGACAGACAAGGCAGGACGAAGTCAAATTCCAGGCAGGAGTCAAAACACGTGGAGAGAGGCAGGATGGAGTCAAGATAGGCAAGGGTCAGGATACTGGGATGCCAATACTAGAATGTATGTCAAACAAGACTTTACACTAAGCTCTGCTCGGTGCCAGACTAAATACGGTTTGAGGTGATGGCATTATGCGGAACAGCTGGTGAGACCTGGGAGCAGAGGCAAAGGCTGATGGGAGATGTAGTGAGGAAGTTGCTCAGGAGGATGTCAATACTCAGTAGAAGGCGCCCTCTGGTGGTTGGAGGGGTAGATGGAAGCTTGAGCCCTGACATTTACTCCTGTCGCATTCTGAAGTCAATCTACCACGAAACATCTAATTATAATTTAAAAGTTCATAAATTAAATGGTTCTGTCAGGTTAAAAAGGATGTGCTCAAATGATGATGTGCTCAGTAGATTTAAATCTGCATTAGACAGTTACTTGAGTTTAAAAGAAGCTTAGAAACTGCTGTAAATATACTACGCTTCAGAATCAACGTTTTTTTCTTGTTAACTTCTTCCCCTCTGGTTCCATTTTTTCATCCTCTCTTATCTCCATCCATTTTCCAAATCCGTTCAAACCCGTTCAGGGTCACTGGGCTGCTTGAGCCCATCTCGGCTTCTGTTAGGAGAATGCAGGGAACATCCTGGACAGGTGGCAGGTCTGTCGAAGCCTCCCACGTTTTTTCACCTGCTATTCCTGTCGTCAAATGCTTTTCAATTGGTACTGTTTCTGACACACAAAGCCATGCTCTCACAGATAAACTCAGATAGTGATGGAACCGCTACACCCTGATGCAGTTCCACCCTTTTTGCTCTGGCTCGTGTTCTTTCCAGCTAGTAACAAACTAAATCTTCTCCAAGACTTTTTATGAAGGTAATTTGACATTTTGATCAAAACCACTTTACAAATCATGTCAAAATAATGTAATGAATTAACTCATGAAATATATCAAGTTACTTGTAACTTTTTTTCAAACTAATCCACTAAATGTTCAACTTCAAAATGTTGGCATTCATTTGAATTACAATTATGAGGGTGAAAAAGTCTGCTGTGAAGTTTAGCCAGGGTTGTAGCATCTCTAAAAACTTCTCATCTTTGTTTAATGTCACTATTGCATGCATTACTGCCTCTGAACAATAAGGAAAAACTCAAGGATTTAACGTCATTGTTGAGAACACACTTGAAGCAAATGTTGCTTTTAAACTTCAGGAAGTCAAGACAGAGTTGGAGCAGATGTTTTCTTTCTAAGAAGAGGGACACGCCTTCCATTTGCTTTCTCTGCCTACAGCTGTTGTGTGTGAGAAAGAGTGTGCATGTGTTGTAACCCCTTTCATTTGTGTGCAAGCAGCATCTCTGTCAGCAAAGATTCACGCGTGGTTCAGATGTGACAAAAAGTTTAGTTATTTTGCAAAGTGTCTCCATGGTAACTCCTGGCTCCATGCCTGTGTGAATGTGCTGCTTTGAGCTCAAACTCACAGATTTTCTTGTAGGCCTTGCTAAATGATGTGTGTTATGGCGGCGTGGCTATTTGGACAGAGAGTAGGGAGTTTTCCTCAGCAGCTCACTCCAGTAATAAATTGACTGTGTGCTGACTGACAACAGGTAAAGTTACAACCCAGATCTATTCAGAAAGATTTACTAAGTTTGTTTTAGAAGAGTCATTTGTTTACAGAAGTCTGTTAGTGTTTTTCTGCAGCAAGAATGAACAGATGCACAAGGAAAATGAAGCACAGTTTTGCACTAATCTATCCACTCAAACATGTATGCCTGCATGCATGGATGCCTGCAGGATAATCACCTGCACGTGCACACAAATGCAATGCAACAGGATGTTTATATGTGCAGGGGATTTTAAACAATGCTGTCTTTCTTTGTGTTAAAGGGCAGATGATGGACGGATATCCAGATGTTGCCAGGATGGTTGGTTAAAACCACACAGACCCAGAGTTCTCTGCAAAAATCCCACCACAATCTGAATATCTTTAATTTAAGTTTCAAATGAGACACAAAACTGTAAAAATAAATTTTGACAAAATTAAAAATTTTCTGGCCAGGTGCTCCAAACACACGTATAATTCTGTTTTCTGTGAATAACCAAAAAAATTGAGATGCATTATGTTTGGCAATATGAAACAAAGAGAAGGGGGTCGCTCTTCCATCCCAAATGCTAAGTAATTATGCAATAGAAAACAAATAAAACCACATAAATTCCTATACAAATCATGCTCAAATGAGGCCTTTAAGAATAAACAAAAAACCAACAAATGATGGATCACTCACTCAAGGAAAAAGAATAGACAAATGGGATTTATGGAAGTGGAAAGAAGAGTACATCAAGCCATTTATCATCCCAAAAACAGACAAAGCCAGCAGGCTGGAAGCAAGCTAGTAACAATTTCACAAGACAAAAGGTGGTTTGTCTCAAGCTCAAGCTGTAACTATTGTTAATCTTTGAATCGTGTTGTGTTTGGTGATAAAATAAAAGTGCAATTGAAGAACAGAGGAAACCTGATGTCAAAGGGAGATGAAGAGGTAAAGAGAAACAGATATTGCACTTATCTGGATAAGAGAGATGGAGATGACAGAGAAAGACTCATTCAAAGATGTGGCCAGTCAGAGACAGGAAAAAAAAATGGGCTTAAAATTTTGCAAAATAAAAGTATGAACACAGGTAACAAAAAAATCAGTCGAATGTGGGACAACACTACAGTAATGCAGCGAAAGCACGTGGTGAGCACTGCATGTTTGTGTGGTGCAGCCAATGCCAGAGAAAACAGCTATCAGCTCACCAAAATGACGCAGACATGCGTTGATTTGTTGATGGTTTGTGTGAGGTCTGCAGGAACAAATGAGTAAATGCAGGTTCAGCAAAAAAAAAAAAAAAAAAAATCTGCAGAACAATCATTAATTAGGCCACAGTGTTTATACTCTGACTTTTATTTAGGAGAAAACTTTTATTTAAACTGATGAAGAGTGAAAGATAATGACTCATTCATTCATTCGTTCATTTATTTTTGTAGGCAATAGTCTTTGGTTTTCTGGGTTATTTTGTCTCAGTCGTCTTCTTGTAGCTCCATCGATTAGCTGGTTCCCATTTGTTTGCTACATTTTTTGTTTTCCACTTCATCTGTGATTCCTGTATTGCCGCCACTGACTGGTCCTTGTTTGTTTCCATGGCAAATCTCCTGTTTTATTTTTCTTTAGTGCCTCATGCCTGTTTTTATAAAAAAAAAAAAAAACTGGAAAAGAACTTGAATAGTCATCTGACTGTGTCCAGAGCCCTGCATTGGAGTCTTCCAGCTGATCCCCACTGTGGCAGTGGGATCAAGCCAGATTAGACTTTGTGGGAAAAACAAATGATTCTGAATAATTTTCCTCCAGCTAAAACCGTGGTATCCTAGCTGCAGCTGGCTAAAGGGAAGTTGAGACGTGAAGAGGCCAAAGTCACTCTAACCATTTCACAGCAGCCTCTGCTTTTGGCTGTGAGAGCTCGTTACTCTGGAGGACTGTCATTAGAACAGCATCACCTCAATCCTCCAGGAAAATGCAAGGCTTCAAAAATGACATCTAATGTCTTGTTGTCATTCTGGTCAGGTGATGGAGTTTTTTCTTTCTAGAGGATGTAATTGGCTGTTTCGATGTTCACCAGCTCCAAGCATCAGTCTGCTGGCTCCTCAGCAGGTTATTCCTCTTCTACTTTCTTAATGTGTCCTGTACTGTTCAGTTTGACCTCCAAAAGCGTGATGTTTCTTTTGATCAATCTACAAAAGATAAAATTATTTTCATTTTCTAAACCGTTTTATCCCTTTCGGGGTCACAGGGCCGCCAGAGCCCAACCCAGCTACTCATGGGCGAAGGCAGGGGATACCCCTGGACTGGTCACCAGTCTGTCGCAGGGGCCACAATCACACACCCATACACACTCACATTCACACCTAGGGACAATTTAGAGTAACCAATGAACCTATGAAGCATGTTTTTGGAGGAGGCCGGAGTCCCCAGAGAAAACCCACGCATGCACGTGGAGAACATGCAAACTCCACACAGAAAGGTTGGTCCCCCATTGGTGACACTGTTTCAAGTCCCCCAGCCAGGACTTGAACCGGGAACCTTCTTGCTGTGAGGCAAGAGCACTAACCACGTGCAGCCCTAAAATTATTTTAAAATAAAATTCAGTTGCCGCATTGTCCTAATTTATTTTATTTGTGTGGATGAAAGAAATTTTAGCTTCATTCAAAATGATGAAGTTCCCCACTCATTGGCATTTGTGGATAACTCATCTGCTTGTTTTATTCAAATAACATTTTAAATTTTTAAATAAAAAATTTGTGTTTTTGTTGTTTTTACCATGATCTTGTAGCATTTTTATCATAATAGAGGAACTATATAAAGAAAATTAAGATTGAAATTTGATTTCTGAGTATTTCTTTGATTAAATTGTTGTGAATCAGAAGCAGACAACAAAAATGCCAATGGAAAAAGATTGTAGGTGTGATGTAGAAGCTACTACGGCAAGCCACAAGCTACCAGCTCTTCTCCAAGCTGATGCATCCACTTGTAGAAGACTGGATCCATGATCCTTAGTTTTCATCGTTCTAGTTGGTATTTGGCTCAAAGCGGTATGGCTGGATAGTGCCAATATTGTTTGCCTTTTTTGTTGCATCTGTAATGTTAGGGGGTGTGAGGGGCTGTAAGCTAGCGGGAGAATGTTTAACTAGAGGGATGGTGGGAAATGAGAGAGATATGACTCTACACCAACAGTCCTACGCACAATTCAAAGGTAAATTTCTATAAACTAAAGAAATCGTGAACTCGAAAATAACACAGGTTTTTTTATTTTTATTTTATTTTGGCTAAAAACAACAAAATCATTACTATTAGACACTGCTTTTACAAGAGATCAAAAGATGATTGGAAAGGGATTTTTGAAAGTCATCACTAATACTTAAACTGAAAACATTATGTTTGGTAACGACGGCAACGGCAGAATGATTGAGTTTGGGATGTCCTAGATCATAATAGCTTGACGAAAGCTGCTCTAATTTTTGGCTCCAACATCCACACGTGCGAGCCCGACACTTTTCTTTCTTCCTCGAGTGCAGGGGTCTGCTGTGCGTCACCTTTTAATGAATAGAGGAAAACCACTCATATTACTGCTGACCTCAGTCCCTTTGAAGAAAACAATGCCTCGTCAATTCACGTGTGTTTCTTTTTTTTTTTTTTATTTCATACAAAAGATCACAGGGAGTTTCAAGTGACAGCTTATTTTAAATTTGGAGATGGTGACATCTAAATCACATGTCACATATTAGCAGTGTGAAGTGTCAGACTAACAGGTTAAGGTTAACATGGCCCAGAGGAAACTCTGGGGTGGTCAGGTCTTCTTTAGAAAACAAATAAAAGCAGCAGAGTTTGTTTTTGATGCAGTTAAATGAAAGATATTAGAGGAGGAAGAGATGAGGAAAGAGAGACGAGGAGAAACGTGTTTATTTTCTCTGTGGCCAAAGGGGTTCCTTTTGATTCTGCTGTGTGAAAATGGAGTTATCCCTCAGTGTCAGCCACATGCAAACTTAAAAAATAAAAGAAAGGAAAAAATAACAGCCCAAAAGGAGAAAGTGCCACATAGAGGCACAATGGCAAAAGAAGGGAAAGCAGCAAAAATTTCTAAACAGAAACAAAAGGAAATCCAAAAATATAAATTAATAATGAGGCACCACAGCATCATTAAACCTACAGTTTACAGTCTTTTTTCAGATGAAAGGCATCAAGTGTTCTGCATTAAAAACAGCCGCTCCTGTTCCAACCCTCCATTGGCATGGGCAACCCAAAAACCCGCACACCTGTACAGGGGTTGACTCGTACAGATCCATGTGACCAGGACTTTAAGGACTATCAATGAAACTTTAGCGTGTTATAACTGTTTTTTATACCCCAGCAGGTATGAATGAACTAACACTGTAAATCTGCTTTAAAACTGTTGTGTGTCACAGTTGAATGATGCTAACTGGGTATTCCAGCTTTCAGAGATTTCTGCAAGTGTGAATATTTTATCAGTAGATGTACTGCTTTTCATTTTAAAAATGAATGCGAACAAAGTTATTTGTTTAAAGTAGAAAATAAAGTACAGGGGCTGAGCAAAATAAAGCACAGCTTTAGCTGTACTTTGAAGGGTGGATGTTCTGATGACTATCAGGCTGAAGATGGTGTCTGAGACTTCTTGCATTAGGTGGAGATGAAGGAAAGCATAATGTCTAATACACCGAGACAGATATATGTGAGTCCAAAAGCGGCTGAAAGAAGAATTACAAGATCATAATGAACCAGAAGAATGAGGACATTTACAAAGACATTAAAAATGGAGGGGAAGTGTCGATGGGAGAAAAAAAAAAACTGTTGAAAAAAACCACACAAGTGAAAGAGTGGTGAGAAGAATCTGCCTCATCCAGTTCACACCAATGTTTGTCATTAAAGTGTTTCAGGTCTAAAAGATTATCAGAACTGGACCCAGTGGGGAAGTGTGACAGGCTGAATAGTTACCTCCTTCAACTCATAAGTAAATAAACTCTATGAAGTGCAGATCAAGACATTTCAAATGCTACAGACACGTGCCATTGGGGATTATGTGAGTAAATCACACACAAGCATTTACACGCAACTGAACAGGGGTTGACCCATACGGTGCTGCAGGTTTTTGGATCGTCTAGGTGTGGAGGTTTGTAGAAGAGGAGTTGCCGCATCTGAAGGAGGGGGAAAGTGTGTCTTACAGTTCCTTTGAGGCTTGTATGGCTACCCTAAGGGGCGTTAAAAAAATGGACTGTACCATTGTATGATAAGTGTATCGTGAAGTGCCCGTAAGGATAAGGAAAGTTATACGTACTTTTGATGAATGGGTGATGCTGTCGTTTGTTGCCCTAACCTCGCACTCTAGTTCTTTGTAAGGTGTGTGCATTTACTCCTAATTTACAGTGCGCAAATGCTGTGCTTGTGGGGTGAGCACGTTAATCGTAACTGCCCATAGGATGCTCAAACAAACTACGTTCTGATTGTCTAATTTCTAATGGTAAGGCTACATGCAAGGAATGCGTAAGGAATGCCCAGTCCTCACTTGAACTGCGCTAAAGGGCCCTTTGCACAGTGCAGAGGTTTTCAGAAGGGTTCAAAAAAGGCAAAAATCTGCACTAAACACCTGCGCAGGCTTCTCCCAAGGAGTGTTTGCTTTTTGATCACTGAATTTTGTGGGTAGAAGGTTTATATATTCGTCAATTTATTTTTGATGGCCCGCGATCTACATGGAGACATGATCACTGATGTTTTTGAAGAGCTCTTTGACAAAGAAAGAAACTGATCTCAAAACATCGTCTGTGTCTTCCATGCATTGTTAATGAAATACAGACAAGGCTTCGTGTAGTGAATCAACAACATTAGCTACCAGCTCCTCCCACGCGCAAACGAGGCGGCGAGCTTAGGGAAAACATTTTTGGCCACGCGGCGAGCAGCGAATTTGCTGTGCGACGAGAGAGGAGCGGGCCACGCGAATCGCGTTCGATGTGAATGCACCTTTTGGATTCGAATTATAGTCGCTGACATCATTTTAATCAGCTTGTTTAAATTCCACAATAAATCACTGTCTGGCTGTTGTTTCAAAACTCTACTTGCACATCAGCTTCAGACAATTTGACCAGGAGCTTTCACGTCAAACGTTTTGACATTTCAAGAAAAGCAGACTCGTATTTCAGAGTTCATCCATGGCACCTGAAATTTTAGCTGCATCCTTTAAACATTTGTCTTGGCGGTGGTTCTAACAAACTTTGGATGGATGTCAGTTTTGCATTTAATCAATCCCAGATGGATTAGACTCTGTTCTTCAGGAAGTTTGTGTCAAACATTGCTCAACCAAAAAACTCAATCTCAATGTCCTACCAATATTTCCAACCAAGAGAAGGCAATCCTTCTTTTCTTAAATCTTTAAATTAAGGAAGTCCTGCAATTGACTGGCGACCTGTCCGTGGTGTATCCTGCCTTTATCCAACAGTGGCTGGGACAGTGCTGTGGCAACCTCTTCGACTCCGAAAGGGATATAGCGGGTTAAGAGATGATGACTGGATGGATGGAAGAAATGTATTACTCACCTATTGAGTCACCTTGTTGTAAAATGTGATAAATATAGTAATTGTGTTGTTCAAACGTCTGATTAAGGAGCAGGTCATGACCATTCATTTGCCTTTAATAAGTGGATCCCCAGTTATCATCTCTAGTCTCATGTATTTTGGTCCTCCACAATGACAGTATGGATAGATCACTGGTGGTAAATGGAGATCACATAGGCAGGAGGCTTGTTCTACCATAGTCCTGGTAAAATAGATTACGAAGAGGTTCACAAAAAGAAAGCATTGTTTTAGTTGACATGAATGGGTTTGTATTTTACAAATATTTTGAAGTTTGACTATCGATATCGAGGTTGAGTATCGATACTAGTGTGATGAGACTGATACTTCTGCAGCAGTTTTTCTTTGATGGTGGAATCAGATTCTCATCCAAGAACTAGCTCTGCCACCAGCTACCTTACAATACCCTGCAGGAGCTTCTCCAACAGCTGCAACAAAAGGCGGAATATGGACAGAGTTTGACACTCAAATCCTTGAATCGCAGCACCTTTTGGTGGCACGTTGTAACTTTATGTCCCCCTTTAGCATTTACTATCAAAACCTGCTTGATAGAGTTTCTAATCTCATTTCATGTCATTGCTGATTTAAATAACAGAGCTGTTATTCATAAAAGTCTGATTTTGAACAGTTTCTTAAAAGAAGGAATTTAGGTATAAATGTTCTTTTTGGTAAGCCTTCATAAATCCTTGTTGAAACTGAAACTCTTGGAGTGTATTCGGGTAAGACAGTAATTTAACAACTATTTCACAAAAACCTGCTTAAAAAGGATTTTCAAAAGTCTCTCTCGGGTCTGTTTAGTTCTCTTTGTCTTCAGTAACACCTGGGTGATCTGACCACAACATGACAGCTCAGTGCAACGGCACATCTGGTGGATTCAAGTCTCTGGGGTGGACATTTGAAATCAGATCTGTCTTGCCTACTTTGCAAGTAAACAAGCAAGAGCATAATTTCTGTTTAAGACTAAAGCCCAAATACACTGTTGTTCCTGACTGAGAGGAGTCAGTAATTAATTAGAGTTCCTGTCTGCTGGAAACCCCAAAATCAACACAAATTCTACTGGATCTTGTTTTAACATGACACCACTAGGCTGGAAATGATGTGAGAGGGCTGAGTAGCTAGTATTCTGAATGCATTTGCCATAGTTGTTAGATCTGCTGACTCAGATCACCCACCATTCAAGAAAGATAACAGAGAGCAGTTGTCAGAACCAGAAGACAATTTAGGTTTGAGAAAGCCTCACAGTTGCATAATTTCAGGTCTTTGTGAGAACCAACTGTTGGATGGACGGTCACAATGATTTTCAGGATTGATGTTAAGTAAATGCTATATGTTTTCATCATTACACGTTTTTATCATGATCCCTGCAGAATAGAACATGTTTAAGTGAAAAGAGGAAACCACTTCTGCTTCATTACATAAAAAAAAAAAAAAAACGAAATAGTGATGATGCTTTGATTCAAAGCTGTCTGTAAGATCCCTTCAAATGTAACCAGATTCATTCAGTGACAGCTAAGTCCTCCTAAAGTCATCGTTTGATCTTTTTTAAAAGTGTTCCCAGTTAGTTTTTTAACTATGATGAAGCCATTTTTTTGCCTAAATCAAAAAATGTGCTTATCAAATGAAAGCACTTTGCCAATCACGGCTTGCTCCGCGTAGAAAGTGTGCGTGTGTGTTAGCCTGGGTCGGTGCTATTAGTGCAGAATCTGCCTGGAAGGGGCTATTCCCCACTTTGTGATGTCACAATGTGAGGACCCAGTCGCTTTTGTGGATTGGAAGGTTCTGGGTTTTAGAGGAATGCTCAGAGCTGTATGAATCAAGCAAAATACCGCTTTGAGGTTGTTTTTCATGAGAAATTTTTAACATTATAATACTCTTTAAAGCTCAAAAAAGTTGATTTTGCATGATTTATGCCCCTTAAATCTCATATCTTTTCAGAAGCTGTTTCCCACAGCAGCTTTCTTTGCTTGGTTTGTTATAATCTTTTTAATTTATTTGACCATCAACATTGCAAGGGTTACGTTTTATTTCATTTTAGTTTTTCTAAATAACAGTTTTATTAAAACAGCACGGCGAGAATCAAATCCTACCACAGAGGATAGGAGTCATAATTAAATGACTACATTTTCTCATTATTAATTTGGGACCTACTACTAAAAGCCAACTTAAAACACAAAATGAGTTTCTTCAAATCTTCTAACGTCAAGATGCTAAAACAAAAGACTTAGATGTTTGAGTTTCTGACTTATTTTTTAGCACAAATATATTTGACATGACATTGATTTTCACAAGCCAATCCAAAATAAGTTTTAGGCATTTTTATATCCGAGGTTGAGGTTCTGCATTGCACTGAAGTTAAAACGCTTTAAACTTTCTGCACTTTTTTTCTTCAGTTAGTGAGGAGAAAGCAGCAGCTGTTGCCTACATTTCTGTTTGAATCTGACATTGAGAACATAAAACCGAAAAGAAACATCTATAATTTAGTCTTAGTTTTACTGGTCACCTTTTGCTTTATTTAGTCTTCTAATTTGTCTGACTATGTATAATGTGTCTCTGGGGTTCCTGTAAAGTATTGATCAGTTCAAGCACAGATTCAAACCCACATGTGGCCTCAGATGTGGAGAACTACAGCAGCCTTGGTTTTCATCTTCTGACCCATAGTTGCAACAAATCACAATCTAAAATCTCTATTTGAGACACCAGAGTCACACCAAAGCTGATAACATGAGCTGGCAGGATGCTACAAAGGCTTTGCAATGATGATGAAGCCCCTCTGTCTTTATTTTTGCATCTAGATGTTGTCTTGCATCACACCAGGTCATGCCGCAATCAGTGTTCAACTAAAGGTTATTTTTTGACAGTAGATCATTTTTTAAAAACATTTTCTTCCTTAATCATGTTTTCTGACTCCTACAAAACAGTGTTTCTGTTTTAGTGAAGCTGCTTATTCTTTTAGCCTTATGGACATTTATTTGACAAAATGTGCCTCATTTGTGAATTAAAAATGTGAAATAACATGACGGTCCAAGCTTTAAATGTTTTGGTTTAATGCAAGTTGAAACCTTAAAACAAATGTGAACAGTGGTAAAAGCACTCATACAGACCCAGGTTCTCAGGTGTTCTCTGCCATTTTCAGATGTCATAACTTATACTTTTATCACCTGTTTGCCCTCCTGTTTGGGTTAACTTTTTCTTCTAAGATTTCTGCACTATTTAATTGCAAGGAACAAGGCCAAAGTATGCAGGTTGTGGGTGAAAAAGCTGAGATTCAGTGTCAAGGAGCAGATGTAGAGTCAGAATGGAGAAGAATCAGCTGGAGAAGAATGGGTGTAGGATACAAAAAAAAAACAAAAACCTAGAATGACAGATAATTGCGTCAGCGGT
Source organism: Adrianichthys oophorus (assembly GCA_036245035.1). Taxonomy (NCBI): domain Eukaryota; kingdom Metazoa; phylum Chordata; class Actinopteri; order Beloniformes; family Adrianichthyidae; genus Adrianichthys; species Adrianichthys oophorus. The sequence continues at coordinate 19,718,523 of BSAI01000207.1, forward strand.
CCATCTCAAGCTGTGCAGCTGCAGCTTGTCCACTTTGACCTCTGATTGAAATATACACACACCTTTAACACCATGACCAACATTCTCACGGCGTTATCTCTTCGGCAGACCAGCAGGATGCTCTGAAAGACGGCAGGTTGACAGGTTTTCTGTTTGAAGGCTCAAAAAAGATCAGACTTCAGAGGCTGAAACATTAAAGCAGGAGAGACATATGTCACCCCACGGCACTGCCCCATTTGTAAGATACTTATAGACCCTATTTACTTCTTATCATTCCACAGAGCCTCTGTCAGCTGACTTTTAGTAACAAGAGCTGTAGAACAAAAAGGTTTTCTTTGCTGTGTTAGAGTGAAAAATGCTGCTCATCTAATAGTGATAGTAATTAAACATGGACGCATAACTTTCAGAAAGTGCTTTTTTGTGATTTGCTTTTTTATGTTACAGACCAATGTGGCATTATAGGTGATAACAGTTCATTTATGTTCTGATGATTCCACAACAAGGGACCTTAAGCACAAGAATAATGTAAGGCACACTTTCTTCTCATAACAGGATGACTTTTACACCTCCAAACATGTCAATTTGAACTTGATGAAATTAGCTTTTTCTGTAACTTTGGGCATTCACAAAAATTAATACCAACAATATTCAGCTGTTCTTTCATATCACTGACTAAAAGAGGGTTTTAATGAAGAAAGAATTGAAAAGAAAGATGTTTGCCTGTTTCATTTGTATCCCTAGAAGTGGAAAAATTTATGACAACAAAGTAATGATGAATAACTGAGAATTTAGTTCTTCAGATGGAATAAATAAGTAGTTCTGAGCAAGTTTGACTACTTTCGTTTCCACTTGCAAAGAAAAATGTCCTTTTTTTTAAGAGATTGGTGTTTTCTGCAGCAGGTCATTTAAGTGTCATGTCTTTTAATGTGACATCTCTTTCACATGCAACTTTCCATCTGGACCTGAAGGATCTGTTGTGACCTGCTACCCTGCACTTCGACCTCTGAAGCTTGGGATCACCAAGACGATTATGTTTGACCAATGACCATGCTGCAATCAAAGGGATGGCAGAACTCTGGTTTACATGCAAAACGTGTAACAATGCAACTCAGCTTCTGGATGGAACAAACCCTTTGGAACGTTTTTCAAACCAAAGTTAGACCGTTTAGCAGAAATAATGGGGTATTGACATAAACTTTTTCCAGACTTCTAAAGCATGGCTCACCTTTTGCTAAAGAGTTGCTAAAAAGGAAAATTCCAAGAGACTCCAATAACAGAAATGTTATTCCCTGGAATAATGTGTAACAAAAGAAGTGAAATTAATGCATTGAAGAAAAAAATCGAGAAAAAATGCATTCCGATTTTTTTTGCAATTCTTTTTTTTTGTCTGCAACAAACAATACCACTAAAGCTCCATTTATTTTAAAACAATCTTCTTTGGGGATTTTTTTTTTTTTTTTTTATCATCAATAATACTATTTTCAGTTAAATTAACTAGCATTTACAGAATAAAGACCCAATTGAATATTTTGCAGTTTTGAGAAAACCGAAGTCTTTTAAGAGAAATTGAGAGAAAAAAATGTTTTCTTATTTAAAGTAAAATTTACTGAATTGAGTTTGAGATGTCAGTAAAAAGCCAAAAAGAATCCACAACTTTCAAATTCACCCAGGAGAACATTCAGTCATCTTTTTTCTCTGGTCAAATGGATTAATAGATTCTAAATGCTATTTAAAAAAAAATAATTTAAAAAAATCGAAATATTTTCTTTAACAAATGGTATTTTTTTTAAAAATATAACACACACACACAAAAAAAAAAAACCACCAGGAAAGATTTCTACTGAAAAAAATATATGATTCTAAGCAAACTGAGAAATTAGCCTAGTTCATTTACCAGTCCATTTTCTTTAAACTTCTGCAGCTGATCAGCCCACCACCTTAATCAGCTGATTCTCATCATCTGACAGCAAGTGCTGGGACAGCTCCTGAAAAGTAAGAAAAAAAGATGCTTACAATGAAAAAGAATTTGAACCACATGGAGGTCAGAACAATACTTTTCCAAAAATAGGTATTTATAGGTAATAAATCCTCTTCCCACTCTTTGTCACAAATTCACAATGTACCATTTAATCCAGGACTCCACTTATTTTAGCATCTGCTTGAAAGAAAAAAAACCCACTGAAAAATACTTTTTGATTGGATGATTGGAAATAAAATCAGGCATGAAGGGGTTAACACACTGACCACTCAGTGCCAGTAGAGCAAAACATCTTCATCAGCAACAAAAAGGTACGAAACTTAAGCTCTTGAAAAAACTGCATTCGGGAGCAAATAATCCTGATGCTTGTGTTGGTGGCATCGACTGTAGATGAGAACTGGACTGAGTGAGTGTGACATCACCCATGGAAACAGTGACTGGTGCGAGCCAGTTTGAGTCGATGTTTCTTTGGTAACCACTCTCCCTATTTAGAAGTGAGCTATTTAAAGTCCACACCGCTTCCACTGAAAGCGGGCTCGGGAGAGACTGTCAAATGTTTCGAATGTTTGAGGTGGGGGCCAGTAGTAACAGATCAAAAATGGTTACTCTGACAAACAGAATAACTGAGTAATAGCTGTTTATTTCTCAGTTGAAGTCTATGGGATTTTGGCTTCTTGAAACCAGCGTCTACTACCTATTTGGAGAACCAAGAGAGGTGAGGGGTCACTCAGTCCAGCTCTCATATACAGTCAATGGTTTGTGGTAAAAAAAAAAAAAGGCAAATATGAAGATTCATTCCATTAAAACATCTGAAAACAAAGTAATTCTTTACTGCAGACAACATGAAGACACATGGGGATGTTTTGTTGGCACTTGCTTTTTATCAGCAAAAGAGTCCTTAAGAGAGCAGCACACACAAATGCAGGTTTGCTTTTACGGTCTGCTCTCTTAGAGACAACTGTTCCCAGGTCCACTTGAAAGGCAGTGATTTGGTGTCTGCTGCCACGTCTGAAAGTAGTTTCCAGTCAAAGACTTCACACTGAACTCAAGGTCAGCTGCAGATCAGTCAGTAACATGCAGATGAGAAACAATGTCTGTTTGTTAACTAGATTATTTTATTTTTAAAAACAAACATTTAAAAAAAAAGATTTCGAGATTTCTATCTCTGTCAAACCACTCCACAGCTGCTTGATTGAAACCCAAAGAAATTCAGTCAAAAGGGCTCATTCAGAATTAGCCATCAGCTTTGACGGATTGTGTCGCTCTCACATAAAAAATCAGAGTCTCCTGAGGAAAATGCATACTCTCTGAATGAACCCTTTGAAGCAGAGAGGGACAGCAGCAGGAAGGAACAATCGTTCTGACCCCTATAGTGATGCAAGGTTCTGGTTCTGGTTCATGACTGAAGAGACATGTTCAAGTCTGAGTTCAGGATTGAACCAATCCAGCTGCATTTTGTAGATATTCCATTCCCATTTTTTTTTTTTTTTAACTTTCACCAAGTCTTTTAACGTTTTTACATCATTGATCATTGTTAGTAGATGCAAAATAGGTAATGTGAAGACCAAATTTGACCCTACTGTGTGCTCAATAAAGTGCAGTGGTGTACTCTTGAATCAGAAAATTTGCCATGCTTCTGGGAAATTACTTGAAAATGAACACTGGTGCAGTTTTCCAAAAATGTCAATAGGAATTAATTATTCAGCTGATTTAACAAATGCATATGTCTGGCTGAAAAATTGAATTTACTGCATAAATCTGGAAAAGCATAAATCAAAGATGTTGAAATCGTCTTGTCAGTCGTCATTAAAAGGTAAAGAAAATCAAAAATTTGAAGATGCTTTTGAGACGTCATTACAGAGCCACTCCTCTTCATCAGTCTTTGTATTGTTTTAGCTTCTGATCCTCCGATGAATCTGAACATTGTTGGTAGCTGTTGAAAGAGAAACTCTGAAAAAAATGTACATGTTTTGTGTCTTTTTTTGTTGCAACACACAGAAACAAACACAAAAAAGCAAATTTCTTACACAAAGGGGCAGCGAAGTGCTTAACTTCCATATGTTAGAGTGAAATGTGTGACAGACAACCACAAGCTCCATTGTTTTTCCAATAGTTTGATGTAATTGAATATTACTTGTTTTTTTTTTTTTTTTTTTTTTTGCCTAAAGCAGCAGAAAATCTAATGAAATTTAGTTTCATTTATAATGAATGTCATCGTCAATAACATGAACAACTACGAGTGACACACCGATAGTAAAAGAGAAATTAGGTTGCATACCTTCTATTAATGTTTAATACCGTAAATAAAAACTGCTACTATGATAGTCTGAGTTCATGGAGATGGTGATCTGCTTTAGATGCAGATGACTCAGATGAAAAGCTGGTGTGAGATTTTGCACAAATGACAAAAAGCCAACACTCATGTGTGATTAAACCTGAAGCTGCTTTCTAGATGTGAGTGCTTGATACAATTAAAAGGAAATCATTCCGTTTGAACTTCAACCATCAAATGTTTTGTTTTTTCCATACATTGATCACATGTTTAACATCTCTTTATTAGAATATTGTGGCATTAATGAGCCTGACAGGAAAAGGCAGATAAATATCTACACGTGTAAAGACTGAACAGTTCCCACTCATGAATTTGGTGCACACATACACACAGATAATAACTGAGGTCTGTGTTTCCATGTTGCTAACATATGGGGGCTGTTGGTCACTGTTCTGTGAGGATGATAGTGGTGGTGGTGATGATGATTAAACACACATCAACTGTAATCCTCACAGTTTGAGGTTTGTGTGACCTCAGTCTGTGTAGTGAGGCGAAAGGAGGTGAAGGCTCCAAATCAAAGCAGTAAGGGCAGGAGGAGCCCACACACCAATGAAGAAATGGAGAACGCTGGGAAAAAGGCAGAAAGATGGAGAGTCCAAAGAAGGGGGTTGGAGTATTGATGGTGTTAGCCTTCAAAACTTAAAAAAATTGCTGCAATACTTCAACACGGTGGTCTGGGTTGAAAAGAAAAAAATCACCTTGGCAACTAGTCCCCAACATGGGTGGAGTATTTCCCTCCAGATTTCTCCACAACATTCACCTTCCCCAACTTTGTAACGGAGCATAAACATTGACTCAGAATAAAATATATCCTCCTCATTGCTGCTGCAGGCTCATACTCCTTCCTCCACTTCTCCCAAAATCAAAGATGTCTTTCTTGCTGGCCACAATGACGACCACGTATGGGTGTGAGTCCCGGTCTGGGGCTTTATCCTCAGATGATAGCAGTTCAGCGGGTCAAAGGAAAGTCTGAGCTGGCACACAGGAGAAGGAGGGAGGAGGAGGACAGCAAGGAAGAAGCTTTCCTCCTGGGATCAAAGGTTACTTCTATCCATTACCAGATTTGCTCCACCTCGGCTGACAGTGTGGAAGAAGAGATAAAAAAGTCTGTGAGAGCATATCTCCCAGGAGAAGAATTGAAGGATGCTGGAAGCAGATGTGACACCATTCATCAGTCTCAAATAAAAAACAGGAGAATAAATAGATTGAAATGCCTCGTGATTTAGCCAAAAAGACCAGAAAAGAGGGAGAAAAGTACAAAAATAGAATTTGAAAAAACTTTCAATCCCATAAAATGTATTTTCCTAACTTTTCATGAAACTGTGCACTAGAAGGGCATGTTTTGTCTTATCTATTGGTAGTTATTTTGTGGCTAATAGAAGTAAAAATGTTTAACATCTACAATGTATTTTCTAGAAACAAAGAGGAAAACAAGTCAAAAGCATCACAAAACATTAACATACACCCAAAAATATAGTTCTATTCACCATGTTGTATGAAGACCAAAACAGAAAAATGTTGCGTAAGGAGATAGAATGACAATGTTTTACAATAATCTTAGACTAACAGTAAAAGAGCTACAGAGAGATGAAGCAGCTGCTTCACTGGTCTGAGGGGATCCGCTTTGGACAGGGCCACCCACCAAGGTAAGCACCCTGAGACCAGACTAAGGAACCACAACACAGAGATCTGAGCCGTTAGTGCAAACGAGGCTGTGAAAGTTTGCATACAGAGAGAAGAGCATTTCCTGCCCCACAAAAGAAAGAGGGTTTTTTTAATTACACAATCTCATGTTTCTTTATTTATTAGGTTTCCTTCTACTGTTGCCATACTTATCATTTTAGGAAATAAACAGATACTATTTCAGTTTGACCAATGTTTCCAAAAAAGTTCTTTGTTTTTTTGTTTTCTAGTGTTTAAAAAAAAAAAAACATGAGTTAATTTTCTGTTATTTCTGTTGTAATAAACAAACTCAAGTCTGGGTCTCCCTGTGCCGGTTCCCAGCCCAGATCAAATATATGGTTGCGTCAGGAAGGGCATCCAACATTAAAAAAAAAACTCTACCAAACCAAATGTGTGAATCGGTGTGATTCAATTCGTTCTGGCGACCCCTGAAGGAATATACCGAAAGGTGAACAACAATCCGTTCTAATAAATATATATATATATATATATATATATATATATATATATATTGTTTATTGCTGCTTTATGATCTATAAAGGTCCTTAATCCATCAAAATCCAGACCCATTCTTAAAATTGAAATTATACGGAATATACCACAAACCAAGTGGACCACAGAACACGTCTGTTGTTTATCTGTTACTATGATGTCACCTTGGGTTCTTACAGGTTACTGGTTCATCCTCTGCACCTTCATATTCTCTGTGGTTTACAACAAAAATACCCATCTATGCAAAAAAAAGAAAAATCAAAGAAAAACACACAGTTTGCCCACACAAAAGACGGAATTCACGTTGTGGCGTTTGTTCAAATCCGGATGTGATTATCGCCTCATTAACCTCACATTCATGAAATTCTGAAGATGACTGCAGAAAAACACAACTGTCCTGTTGGGACAAAAATGATTTTTCACCACAACTGAGTTGTTTACACAATCATATGTTCAGATTCAGGAAAAGCAAAAACATGAATTTCTAGTGATTGACTTTATGACCGCTTCAGTGCAATTTCTCTCCCTCATTGACGCACAAAACTTCTGTAATTCAAACCACTGCTATGCAGCGGCTGCAGCAACATTAGCCGCTTCCACTGCACTTACGAATCCGGTGAAATTTCTTGATTAAAATTTCTGCATTTCGCTTTGCGTGGACCATTGTGCTTCTGTGAGCATGCTACCTGCATACCTGAGATCCCCCACTTCAGATGCACACATGTCCAAAGATGTCTGGAGAAGCAAATTGAATGATGTTGTGAGTGTGAATTCAGCTCGGTCAGCTTGAACAAGCTCCAGATCTTTGGGATCAAAGTGGACGTAGAGCATAGAAGGATGTATGGATGTGACAAGTGGTGCCGGGTTTCCATTAAGAAAGATCAAATGTTGCTGTTAAGGAAGACAAAGTCAAAGCCTGATTGCAGCTTTCCCTACATATTATGTCTTGTTGATGATTGATTAGATATTTTATGAAGAAGACAGGGAAGATCCTGTTCATTTTCCTAAATTGGGGTGAATTATTTTTTGATCTACAACCTCCAGAGGGATGTAAAAAACAATTATGGACAGAACATTCCGATGAATTTACCCACAAACACACATGGTTTTAATTTGACGGGAACTCCTATAAAAGAAACTCAAAAAGAGAAAGATAACTTACTGGATTTTTCTCTAAAACAGTCTCACACCCTTTAATCCACTTTCTATGTGTGTGGATGTCTTCAGCATCATTGGTGCAGCCACAAGCCCTGATGTGGAAACCCTGGTTTTGGTGGATTTTTGACTGAGCTGTGTTAAAATTGCTGTTTATGCCCTAAAACCACACCTCTGCGACGGTAAACTGCACTGAGCTTGGATTCAAACCAGACAACTATTAGGCTTCGTTCAATCATCAGAAAATCCAGGCTAAAGCTCTCGTGCAGCAAACTCAAGCAGGGAGCATGGACTGCTCACACAATGGAGAAGACACTGATACAAAATGGAGAACACTTCAATCAAACAGGGTGAAATCGTCAAAAGTGTTCAAAGGTGTATTAAAAAAAAAAGAGTATTAAAAAAAAAAAGAGTCTGATGAATTGATAATTATTGCTGCTTATCAACCAGGGAAGTGAAAGTCTTTTTCTGAAGAGAAAGTTTTCTCTCTATGGCCCTGTGACGAAGTAGTGTCACAAATTGCAGAACAGCGCCTGAACGCTCAGTTGTTTATGGGTTTTTTTTTCCTCCTGTCATTTCCCAGTCCATTAGCAGTCTATAGTTTGGATCGGACACATTCACACGCCCAGACAAACACAACATTCACATTTGATCACAACATATAAGCCTGATTTTGTTTCATTCTAAGGGTGCAAACTTAGTTTTAAATAGAATCTTACTCTCCATCTAGTCTTCCCACCACAAACATTCCAATTATACGCATCATCAAATGTATCCAGCTACAACAGGAAACAAGAAGTGACTTCATATGTCAGAATTGTTATAGGTTTTTTCTTTCTGTCAAAATGATTTTGTTTCAAACCTATTTCTGTATGTCACAAGTTAAACTAATGTTTAATTATTTCTACTTTTTCAGGTATGTTTAAGAATCCCCAGATTGAAAGGCAAGAAATTGTTTAGGGAAAAGTTTGGTCAATTGGCCTGTGGGAGGGGTTAAGCCTTTATAAGTGGGGAACTTTTGCTGGTTTAGAAGAGAGCTGTCTTGGTTACAGTGGTGGCAACAAGCGCGTCCAAAAACCAGTTGTATTCTCTGTGTTTCCTTTCTCTCTTTTTTTTTGGGCAACAAAATCCCATTGTTTGTTATTTGAAGTCTGCTGGCTTGGTCATATTTTCGAGTGTTGAGTTTTCACTGTAAAGAACCCCGTCACAGACCCTGCAACCCAAGAACCAGCCGCACCTGCACGGGTCAAACCCCTGCATGTGACTAAGGCTTTAAACTCACGAGCGGTTGTCTCTCTGAATTCTACACATCATAAGCCCTCCTCCACCCTGTTCTCTACCTGGAATAATGCTTTGACATGGTCTGACCCTTAACCACCATCAGGCTCTAAGGTTCACTCATCTACGGTCCAAGCTTGACCAAAGCACACCTGGCAGCATTGATGCAAAGGCTCACCACCAAGAAATTTTTTTTTAAATAATTTATCCACATCTTTCCTCTCCTCGTCTCCTGAACTATCTTGTTTTGGAATACAAGTTTCACATTGTTTGCTACCTAAAAGCTGAACAATGGCATTACAGTTCAGGTAATGAGGTTTAGGTAAATGAATTACTAATTTGCTTTATTTCTTTCTCAAGGAGCAAATTACTTCAGAGTTTGCTGTTTTGTTTTTTTGTTTCTTTGTTACATAGGTGGATTTAAAGGCCAGCATGACACAAGCAGTCTGAAGCAAAACAGCATTTTACATTTTGTGTCAGTGATCTGCAAATCCTCTACTTTCCCTGCCTGCAAAATCTCTTGAGTTTTTCTTTCTTTCTTTGAAAATTACAACATTTTGTGATTTTTCCAGGTACTAGGGAAACGTTCATGATGGTTTTCCTTTTTTTTTTTTTAGCTTTGATATCCCTGCAGACTTTTGAGGAGCTACATTAGGAGAAAGGAGAACCCCTGTCAGGTGAAGTTTAGCTTTGCACAGCACCATCTGCAGGCCAAACTTAAGAACTGCGCTCGGAGAATCCATGTGATGATTGGAATTCCACGACATGAACATGTGGGTCTTTTTCCTCCTGCTGACTCACTGCTTTGTGTCATAAAAACGACTATTTTTGAACGATTATAATAACCATACAGTGCAATGTTCACGCCTTATAAGCAGTATAACGGTGGATTAGTATGTGGGTTTAAATGGGGGCCATCCCAAGTCAATAGAAATGAATTTCCCCCTTTCTGTGTGGAGTTTGAATGAGTGAGCCTCTTTCTTCTCACTCTGCCCCCTTTCTGGTCTGCATTGCTCCTCCTCACACCCCCCAGATCCTCCCTCCTCTTATCAAAACAACGGGCCAATCTGTCGCAGTCCGGTAAGAGGGGTTCGGGAGCCGCGGCGACCAGAGAGGCTGCGCGCGCACACACACACGGATGTCTGCATCCATCTGAACGGAATCCGACCAAACGCCGCAGAGTTCACGGCTGATGGACATTGAAAATACCCGCACGCCCTCTAAGACATTTCAAAAGTTTCTACATAACTTTTTTTTTTTCTTTTCTGACATTTTTACACATTTATTTACAATATGAATGAAACTCTAAGAAATGGGCGGAGGGGATTATTTATGATTTTTTTTTACACTTTATATTTTATTTATACATTTGTGCATGAATGAGGATTCATGTTGAGCGCATTCATGAAAGTCCGTCAAACTTTGCGTAAACTTTTTCTCCGCGTGGATCCGAACCGGAGAAGCCGGAGCTGACCGCATCCCCTCTGGTGGAGGACCGAGAAGACTTCAATGTAAGTGGATCTGGAACTTTCTCCTAATTGACATCAGCATGTCTTTTTTATTTGCAAAAAATAAATAAACACATCAAAAATCCTGTCAGTTTGCATTCTGTGGCTGATGTCATAATTGCTGAAAATTAAAAATGTTTGTTATTTTTATATTTTGTTGTCATCCGCCGCAACAAATAGTTCCATATCTTTGACAAACTTTCTAATCTTCTTAAGGATACAAATGTAACTTCCCATCTTCCCTGATATAGCTTATTAATATTAATTAGTCACGTGCCATGTGTAGCTTCTGGCCCAATCAGAAGGCTTAATTTGCTTGCATTGCTATAGGAGCACAAATTTTAATGTAAAATGTAAAAGTTTTGCACTAATGGGAATAATCTCACGTCCACACTTTTAACGTTATTTATTAGATATATTTCAGAAGTTCTGTTTTTTTGTCTGGTTGGGATCACTGGGTTCGTCTCTGTCAGATGTCTTTCATTCAGAAGCAGAAAGAAAAAAAATGACAACAAAAGCCTAATTCAGCAAAAGCAAACTAAATGAACATCTGTCTGAGTCCTCTGACACATCCTCTTCCTATGTCCACCTCTCAGTCTGCAAATATCTTCCCACTGTTGGCTTGTCCAGTGTAAAAACCCACTCAAGAATGCCCATCTGTGAGTTGGAAGTTTGAGCATTCCTCGCATTTATTCCCCACGGAAGAAAAAGTTTCTTCCTTTACGTTTTACCGTGAATTTGTATGTTCAAGAAAAGCAACATGTGTCTGCCAGCACTGGAAAAAAGAGGTTCCTCTCACTGTCTGAGACCTTTTTTGTCAATCAAAACCCTTCAGGAGCAGATATGCATGAAGAGGTTGCACCTGTACGTGACCCTCAAGGTATAATTAGTTCATTTGCAATCTGAATTTGAAAGCTACAGTCTTTAATCAGCAAATGTGTTGAACTTTCTGTTTTTCCAAAGGCACCCAAACTAATAATCGGGTCCTAACCTCAGCCTCCAGGCAGTTCCTCTATTTAAGCTTTGTGTGCAGTCAGGGGGGGCTTCTATATTTTGGTGATTTCAGTGGGACATGCTACAACAACAACAAAAAAAAAAAATCTGAAAATAATGACCTAATAAGACTTTGCAATGCTACTGGTAATGTCAAAACATGTAGGAAAGGTAAACATTACTGAGTGTCACAACTGCAAACTCATCAGTTCTCTTCCACAAAGGAGTCTACCACTTAAACACAGGAAGGCATTCCAAGGCTGGCCTCCATTAGAGCTCACAACAAGTCTCACATGCTAGTTCTACTCTCAGCAAGGGGGCTTCATTGTATAGCTCCTCGGGGCTTAAGGCTGGCAGAATATAACTGCTGAGGCTGAAGCAGAGCGCTTATTCATAGCCCCTCCCTCCAACACAGCATCTACCTCATGTATTCTGCCATCGTTTTTTCCAGGTTGCCTTGGTGAAAAAGCACCCAGGCAGCACTGCAGACAGCCAGTAAAAGTGCAGTTCTGGATGTCAGCGAGGTCTTGAAGTTAAATCCCTCTACGTCATCCAGAGCCACTTTCAGGAAGGTGTTAATACTTGTGCATTTGCAGAAGTTCTTTTATTTCTTGAAGTTGCACAGCGTAAAATACAGTATGTCAGAGCAGCTGCACTTTAAATGTGATCTTCACTGTTAGGATTTCTAGGATATTTTTGAATATAACAACGGATCTGAACATGTTGTTAAATCAAAGTCCAAGGGGGCTTAGTTTTAACCATATCAGAGTTTTCTAACTGAGATAGATAAATGTGAAAGCTTTTCTCAGTTCTGGTCTTCCTACAAGTAAACTCTGATCCGGTTTGATGACAGTGTAAACACAGATGGGAATATTTAGAGGATATAAGACAGGAAGTAAACCACACAGAGTAATTTTAGTAAAAGGACATGAAATGGAAAAAAAATACTAGGCACATATAAAGAGGTAACAATGACTTAAAGCTTGGACAATATCCTGTCAGTAAACCTGATGAAGTTTGGAAATTATGGCATTAATAAATATATCTGATATTCAAAGGCTTATTAAAATCTGAATTAGCCATTTTTGTGTGGATTTTGCCCCATGTTCAAACTTTATTTGTAAATAAGACAAAGACAAAACCAGAAACTATAAACTCAAATAACAATATGAAAAACAATGACAAACAATATGAAAATATAAAAACAGAAAGATGCAATGACTAATCCAATTTCTAGTTACTGTGATGTATCCAGGAAATTCGATCATTTCCCATCCACTCTTGTGAGTGCACTCTGAAAGTTGATAGGTCCAAATATGAATATATAGTTTTGGACATTGCTTGTCTGATTAGGCTAAGCCCTTAGAAACACCTTAATGAGGCGGTTCTCTAAATCAATCACTTCTACCAACTGGCCATACAGAATGCTATGAATAGCCTGTTATCTTATAGGGGGAAGCCCTGTATTTTAGACGCCTGCTGATTACAACCTGTTGGCAGATAAATGAAGTGCTGGCTCCATTAGTCCTTTAAGTCTTCGTCAAATGATTTGGTCAAAAGAAATTGTTAAAGACGCACTCCAATGAAAATTGTGTTTTTGGAGTCTTTAACATGTTTTTGTATATTTTTTTTCTGATGAAAAAATTAGAAAAATATATAAAGAAAATTAGGATTAAAATTGAATTTTTTAGTATTTCATTATTCAAATAGTTGTGAATCAGGAGCAGACAAAAAATTCCATAATTTTTACATACATAGTACAATTGGCAGGCCACAAGCTTCCTGTTATGCTCCATTCTGATGCATCCGCTTATAGACGACTAGACCCATGAACGCCTTCGTTTTCCTCGTCCGAGCTGGATTATGGCTTAAAATTGTATGTTTGGACAGCTCAGATGTTGCTCGCCATTTTTGTTGTACCAGAAATGTTGGGGTTGTGAGAGGCTGTGAGCTAGCGGCAGAGCGTGTAAACAAAGGGATGATGGGAAATGAAAGCATGCTTACTCAGTGCCAACAATTTTGCCCACAACTTAAAGATAAAGGGAAGAATATTGACTGCAAATCAAATTTAAAGTCTAATTTAAAGTGATCTAGAGGATTGCAGCTGAAAGAGTAATAACGTTTGTGTTTACTTAAGCTGTCTGTGGGAGGGGCAGAGTCACTGGCTGCTAGTGGTTTGAAGCACATATAATGGATAAATTCTACCTGTTTTGGTGCTTTTTTTGTGCCATCTGCATAACTTCTCAAGTTAATGCCTTTTAAAATAGTCTTGTGATTTTCACACAGAGACTTAAACAGGATTTAGTTTGCCTCAATTTGTTCTTTGATTAGCAGCCTCAGCTCATATGCTACTGAAAAATTACTTGAAAACACAACTCACTGCTCCAAATGAATTTGGACAATGTGTGGAAGATGCTTAAGCATTGCTCAGATTACAATACAGGGAAATAGAAGTTGTGTTTCTGATGCCAAATCCAGGTGAATTTCAATTAACGCAATACTACAGGAAAACTGAAGAAAACTATTAAGCATGACCTAAAGTTACTACTGTAGCTAATTGTTGCATTGAAGCAATAACCAGTTAGCTTTCTTTTTCTCTTGTAACACAAGAGGAAGCACACATTACAAGAAAATCTTTGCACGCGTTTAAGGAGGATGTAAACCGCCTTTCTGCTACCTCAGTATTGGTTGATAGCACCTATAAGGTGAAAAACGTAGCGCTGAAGGAAGAGGCAAAAGGAAGAGAAATGTGTCAAAAGTAGCACACTCTGGATCCTGCAGCATCCTACCCCTGCCATTTGTAGCTCTGTCCATCTCCATTCATCTGTTTAAGTAGACATGGATTGCAGCTCAGTGGGTGGTGTTTTTGTTTCACTCCACCCTTTATAATGACAAAGCTTCCACATCAAGAGCATGCTGCCATCACAAAGTGGGGAGACGGACTATGAATGGGAGGAGGAGAAGAAAAGCAGGAGTAAGAGGGTGGGTCAGCTGCTGCGGAGCTCCAGCTTTGAAAATCTACTTGACCTTATGTTTCATTCAGTTTTCTGCAGAGTAGTGCAAAGCAGCATTAAAGGGTATGACAAGAATTAACTGCAGTCTAGCCTGTAAAAAAAAAACAAAAAAAAAAAAAAACGGTTATTTTTAAAAATTTTCTCATGGATTATTTTAATTTATTTGCAGATTTTTTTTCTTTAAAAAAATTGTATTCACGGTTTCTTCTTGAAGTAGCTTAATAATGTTTGAGAATTTCGAGAATCATAACTTTAAGCCAAACATGAGAGCCCTGCCCCTTTCATATCCACCCTTGTCTCTTCTCAGTGATGGAATGGAGGGTTTTGCGTATGATGTCACAGACTGCCAACGCCATAATGGCTTGGGACATTATGGAAGGTTGAATGGTTAATTCCTGTTAAACTGCTGGATGTGGTGGTACGATGGGAAAATGAAATTAATTTTCTATTGATTATTTGTTGATGCTATTACATTTTGGCTTCATTCTTTTTTCAGTTTTCTATTCTGTATTCCATCATGTGTACAACGACATCCTGCTGCTAGATAGATACTGTGACCCCTGCCTTTGCTGATCATGAAAGACAGAACAAATCTGTATTAAAGGTGAAATCATAAAAACAGTCTGAGCATTTCACTGATCACTACATTGACAGAAACTGGGCCAAGTGATCAACTGATTTTGGTTTCATACTTAATCTTTTTTCATCCAACTTATTTTTTTTAGGTATTTACAGAATACAAGTTTAATCACACAAACACTTCGATTTGACTTGTGGATTCACTAAATACATTGTCACCGACAAGTACACTGGTCTGTTTTGGGGGGTTTGTGGAATTAAAAGTTTCACTCCAATCACCTTTTGATTAATTGTACAAGCATTCCCAGTTGTCTTTTAATTATTTTTATGATGTTTTAAGGCAAAATTAAAAACTTGTATTGATTTCTAGGACATATTTTCTGCGGAGCAGCAGTAGTTCATTAGAAATTCTCTTAGTTGTGAGCCGGACTGTTGGCAGGGAGTAAGCCAGTGCTTTTTTCCCATTAGCCCTTGTCTTCACTCTCCCAACTCCAAGCGGTGCAACAAAAATGCCAAGCAATATTGGAGCTATCCAGCTTTGCAGTTTTTAGCCAGATGCCAGCCCAGAGGAGGAAAGTGAAGACGTTAATGGACCTGTTTGTATGCAAGTGGATGCATCAGAAAGGAACAGAGCAAAGACCTTGTGGCCTGCTGATTGTAGAGCTTATGTAACAGTTGCAAGCTTTTTAAAACAATATTTTTTCCTCTGCTTCTGAATCACCACAATTTGAATAAAGAAATACTCAAAAAAACAAATTTAATCTTAATTTTTTTATATATGTCCTCCATCATGAAAAAAATGCTACAAGAACTTATTAAAAACACAATTTTCATTATAATGGGTCTTTAAATTAAATTTAAATTTAATTTAAACTGTAAATTAAAATGTTAGGTTGTAGATATGGGCTGCACTCAATCCTATTTTGTGTAATGTCACAGTTTAAATATCAGGCACTGAAACATACAACCATTGCTTATAGATAGGATAAGGGATTTCAGCAGCTACCATTGATTTTGGCAGTAATTATGGGTCACTGGGTCAAATTAAATGAACCTTTTCATTATAAGGACTGCTGGCTTTTACTTTAAAGTGTGGGCTTCTGATTTTACCGACTGGATAGTTCAACTAAGTTAAAGCCACCCAGCAAATGTGGCCATGTAAACAAAGTCACAATATCACTGCATTCCCTTTATGTAAGATTCAGATAATCAGCCAGAGGTAGAGGAATACTTTTTTTTTTTAAAAAGGGGGAAGCGTGGCCCTCAGACTGAGTTTGGACACCCCTAAACCAGAGCAATTAGAGCCAAGTCTCTGGACAATTGGCTGCAGTTCAGCGTCCCTGGTGTTCCTAATAGTTGCCAGATTTGACAGGGCAGTTGGTGTAGAGACCAATTTAACCACATTTGAATCACACGTCTGTCGTGGCAGGAATTCAGTCAGGTCAGTGTGCTTCAGTTTTGGTTTGCCCAGCCAAGCACACAAAGCAGCATTGTTGTATTCAGTGCAGAGGCTGCTTGTACCAAGTAGCACATGCAGAATGTTTACTGTTATGGCCAAAATCTGAATAAGTGAAACCTTTTCTGTCCATCGCTCCCCTAAACAGTTTAGATTTGGTGTTTGCCTGAATAAAAGTTAAACTTTACTATATCATTTTACTGTATTTTCTAGCTGCAGTGATAAACATCAAATGCTGAGTCTGTTGACAAATATGATGACAGACATGTGCATCTGTGGTCCTTATATTAAAAGAAGCAAAGCTTCCCACATGTTGCACTCATAGCTAACAAGACCATTGCTAACCTGACGTCTTCAGGTCTTTTCCCAAATTTAAAATGTAAAGACAAAAGAAAAAACTGAAATAATGCCCAACAAAACTCTATTTTGTTTGGTTCATGATTTAGGTTGTCCAAGACCCTCGATTTTCCTGAGAAAACATTCTGAAACTCCTTTATTCCTAAATCAAAAAATTAAATCTGGGTCCACTCCATCATAACAGAAGATCTTTCATTAAACAGGCAAAGTGACATGATTGTACTTCATGTTAAAATTCAATCTATTTTTTTTAAATATTCCAGATGACCCCAATGTAGGAGTCATGAGTCAGCAGCACAAACAATACTATACTATACAAATGAACCCAAAAAACGGAAGCTACTGCATGAGCAGAATTATAAAACTTAACTTTGACACATAATATAAAGCAACAGATAAACAAAGTCAGGATACAGTTAAGCGTAAAACAAAACTTTACTAATGTGTGGCTGTTAAATCATGTGTTCATTGATCAAAACAAATGAACAGAGTTCAGTCATTCTGGCATGTTTTCATTAAAAAAAAAGTCAAGATTTAAATTCCAATAATAATAACTGGATCTGTATCAAATTGCATTTTATTTCACTTTGATAAAACTTCTTTTTGTTTACAATTGCTAAATTGGAATAAAAGTCTATTTTGGCAAAGTGAGAGGAGAGAAAATGAGCCTATGTGTCACTGCTGTTAGTTATACCTCATAATACAGATCAAATAGTTTATTTGCCTAATTTGGGTACAAACGATCAGAAATCTGCTCTGCAGTTAAACCTTGAAACTATATATAAAGTTTTATTCAGAACTTAGTCATCATTGAGGTCATTTACATGCTGACATAAATCAGATTAGTGGATCTGATATGTGCAAAGATTTCAGACTTGGCACTCCTATAACTCCTGCCAGTTTAAGACAGCAACCAACTTTTAACTTACTCCCATTTACTCTCACTCCCTCCAAGAAGCCAAGCCAAAGAGGATCAACTATAGTCTAAAGTCTTGAAAGTCCTCATCTGGCTAAAGAATTTTGTAAACATAGCAGTTCCACTGGTGACCTACGAGTCACCCTGACATAAATATATACTTTGAACTGTTGTTTCAACTTCAAAAAAACGTATTCTGTCTTATTCTGCGCAGATACAATGATGATACAATGATGACATGCAAACACATCAAACTTTTGCTGTCAAAAGGCACACAGAGCATGACTCACTCTGTTATATTTTATGCTGAAACTCTGGTCTTGAACTGGAACCCCGCTGACAGGGATTGCACTGCTCTCCCGTGACTGCAGTCAACCACCTCATCCTGTCCAAACTGCACACACACATTCACTCACTCACGTGTTCTGTGATCATGTACACACGACTAAAACATGCACACTTTACAGTGAAGTATCCCCTAAATCCCTCATTTGCAGAATGAAATGCACATTACTACATGTAGGGGGATGCTCAGAAACAGCAGACTTTATGCTGTGCATGTTTACAAATGCAATGCACATTATTTGTACATTTTGTTGTAACAAATTTGTAACTATTTGTATTTAGCTGAGGTTGTATTTTTGCCCATGAACCAGCTGCTTCTTATTTTTATAATTCTTGACATTTTTCTGAATTCTTAAAGACTCACTCTGGTGGTGTTTTTATCATGTTCTTGTGGCTTTGTTCTCATGATGGAAGACATGTAAAAAGAAAATTAAGATTTAAATTGCATTTCGGAGTATTTTGTATATAAATTAAGTAAATAAATGCATTTGAAAAACTTGTATTTGTTAGAACCAAACTACAACTAGCAGGCCACAAGTTCCCTGCTCTGCTCTATTCCAATGCATGTACTTGCAGACAAATAGATCCATGTATGTCTTAGTTTTCCTCGTCTGAGCTGGAATCTGGCTCAAAACTATGGCTGAATAGCTCCAATACTGTTCGCCATTTTTGTTGCACCGGTAATGTTAGCTTGGGGTTGTAAGGGGCTGTAAGCTAGCAGGAGAGCAAAGAAACAGATGGATGCTGTTCACAAATCTTGCGTTCACACTATGAAAGTTTTACATCCGTTTTTGGGCTCTATGTGCAATACCCACGGCCAGTCAAAAGTTAAATCAGGTGCAACTTTGGTAACCAGATTTCACAACAAGCCTCTTCCAAAGTCTATTTGCGAAAAACGAGAGAGAGACGAAAACAAATGCAAAGTTGGGATGATTTCATCAATGTTTTCAGTTTAATGCCACCAAAGAGGTGCGGACACTTCACTGCTCAATGACATCTCCATGCATAAGCGGATGATAATGTTTTCATCAAAGGCTACACTTAAGAAAGACAGGTTTGGAAGAACATTTCTTGTCCCTTAACCTGCACTTTATCTTTCTGCAGTCAGAGGTAATTGTCACATCCAAAATGAAGGATGAAATTAAAAAAGCAACAATTTATTGACAACAGTAAATTAAATGTGCGAATAATATAAAACTCAACTTTAAGTTCACAGGAAAACCTTTTCCCTTCACACTTGTTCTGTTGTTCTTGATGGAGAGTGTTTCTACCTAAAACAGAAAGCCAACATGCTGATTTAGACCCATAAGCACAAACTAAAAGAGGTCACTAACTCAATTACACATGTATTTCTATTCTGACTCATTCTTTATTGGTTAAAAGGAGTTTGAATGTGAGTATTTGTGTATCTGCATGTGCTGGGTTGTAAATGAGTGGCTGATGTTAAGACCCTTGCCAAGTGCCGGAGGAGGCTTTTGCTCTGGTGTGGCCTACACAGTCAATGATCAAATGAACAAGTCTTTATGTCTGAGCCAGAGTGGATGTGTGTGTGTTTCTGCTCATGTGCCTATGTTCATTTCTCTTAATCAGGGGTCTTTCTCATTTTTCCAACTATTCTTTTAGTGTCGCTTGCTTGCTTTTATTTCCTGTCTGTTTTTCAGACTGCTTTTTATTTTCCAAATCTCCCTCCAGCTCTCCTTTTTTCTGGCCCTCACTCTAACCGTCTTAAAAATCTCTCTCTGATTCTCTCTTTGTATTACTTTCGTTCCCACTATCTGTCTTTTGTGTTTAGGTGTGGTGTGAAGAACACTTGCCAATTCACAAACACCCACTGGCTTTGTGTATACTTCTTTTGATGACTTTATTGTTCATCTGGATTTGCATGGCCTTCTTGTCTTAATAATGTGCCTGATGTTGCATGCATGATATACCTTTTTGTTTTTTACATCAGAATAATCAAATGAACACAATCTGGGATCAGGAACTAATCAAAGACACGTTTAAACCAAATCGTGGCTACTTCTGGAACTTATTACAGCATTGGCAGGTGTCACATTGACATATTTGTCCTGAAGGTCATTAGTGAGGCCCACCATGGGTCACAACATGTGCTGTTTGAGCCAGAAGTGACCACCGTGTCAAAATCCATGTTTGTAATACGTTGAATGAAAAGTTGTGACTGCCTCAAGAAATGTAAGCTAGATATCTATAGATGACAGCCACTCCCCGTACAAGTTGTGGTTCAGAAAACTTGGCCAGGGCGTTGCTGAAGTTTGAATCAACGTTTCCTTTGCCATCATGGAGAACACCTGCATAAAAGGGAGTGACCAAACAAGCACTCTTCAATCAATAGGTCACCAAAACAAATGTCTTTTTCTGATGGTGTTTGTTAGAAGTCACGCAAGACGTGAAGCATTCATGGATCCTTTCAAAATCTAAGAGTTCTGTCAGCCTCTTTCCAGAGATATAAACAAATGACATCACAGGGTGGTCCCCTCCCTGTGGAGTCCATCCAAGCCACTCTTGCAGTGGGTCTCTGCTGGCTTGCCAAACAGATGGCGGTAGCAACATAACATCAGGAAAAAAAGCTTTAAGCTAAAGAATTTTGTTTTGACACAACAAGGTATGACTTACCTGTGTCCTCCTGTAAAAACATGGAGAATCACTTTCTAAAGTAAAAACATTTCACACATGTAAGTTTTTGAAGGAATGAAAACAAAAAGACATTTCACATCAAATTTTCTCTGCAACATTCTGTGCATCTTGAAGACAGTAAGATAATTAATGGACTCTCAGGTTGTTGAATAATTCAGTTAGGAAACCTTGTTGTCTGAGTTTGTGCCCTTTAAAACTTTAGCTAAAACAATTTAAGTTCCATTACAGAACAAAATTAAACACACGTTTTGTTGTCTGGTGTTTTCGGAAGATTGTTTTGCACCCTCTAAAGTGTTGTTTCCTTTTATTTTTGTGGTTCTTTTAGTTGTATTTTGGATTCAGATTCTCTGTACTGCAGACTTTTTCTTCACTGAAAGTTGCAGTGATGAGTTTCTAACTGCTCTTTTGTAAAAAATTAAGATCCAACAATGTTTTTATCCTGCTTTTTTGTTGAATAACATGGTCACACTGCTTCTCTAATCTGCTTCCTTTGTTATTTCTATCCACAGATGAAGTGTCAAAGAGTCCTAACTTATTTAAGGATATGTGGGACCACTATGTTTGGTGTGTCTCTCCTCGTGGGCATCTCCACTGCCTACATCATGGGCTACCAATTCTTCACTACAGCTCAAAATCACCTATCCTTTGGCTTGTATGGGGCCATATTAGTTATCCACCTCATTATTCAAAGCCTTTTTGCACTTCTAGAACACAGAAGGATGCGGCGATCCTTAGAGACACCAATCAAACTGAATAAATCTTTGGCACTGTGCATCGCAGCATATCAGGAAGACCCAAACTATCTAAGAAAATGCCTAGTGTCAGTAAAGAGGCTGACGTATCCTGGGATAAAAGTGATCATGGTGATCGATGGAAACTCTGAAGAAGACTTGTACATGATGGAGATTTTTAAAGAGGTCATGGGATGGGACAGATCTGCCACGTATGTGTGGCGAAGTAATTATCACCACAGAGGCCCAGAGGAGACTGATGAGAGCTACACTGAGAGCCTCCAGCAGGTCTCCAGGCTTGTGCTTAACAACAAGTGTGTGTGCATCATGCAAAAGTGGGGAGGGAAGAGAGAAGTCATGTATACAGCCTTCAAAGCGCTAGGAAGGACTGTGGACTATGTTCAGGTAAGACTGAATCAGTGCATGATTAAGCTACTTCAATAGGACTGTGTTATGTTCATCCTGTAGTACTTTGCAAGAACAAACTCAATTTGTCTTGATTTATTCCAATGAAACCTAATTTCTTTAAAATAGTACATTCTTTAACCTATTTTTCTATTTTCAGTCATGATTCAACTGTATGTTTAATCATCTCATTAATAACTTTTAGTGCATAAAATTTTATATTGGCTGGGAAAAGCTACTTTAAATGTGTGACAAAGTTTGGTTTCACAATTAAAGATCACAAGGCATTGTATACTCTTAACAGTTGGTTCTTTTGACAGTATACACACAAAAAAGCGAGAGGAAGTTGTAATCTGAAGGAGGACACAATCAGGAAGCAAACTCTGTAAGATAAATTGATGGATAAGAATATGGACAGTAAAGAGGCAGAAAAGGGGAAAAGTTGGATGAGCCAAGATAAATATGGTCCCCACAAAGAGCCTTTTGTGTTGCTTTTCGTCAGACGGTGACTGCGTGCATTGCGTTGGAAAGTGTAGCCTTACATAGGGCAGTAGGTGATGTCAATGACTTAAAACAAATCTGTTTTACAGGGCTCGGCATTACATCACTTTCATAAAGGAGCGACCCAACTGGGGAAAAAAAGCTACAGTTAGGATGTCTTTTCTTGTAAGAAAATAATGACTATAAACTGAAATAATACTGATTCAGCTTTTTCATGCCCTTAAAGTATGTGGGGAAAAGCTGTTTGGCTGGTGAGCTGCAGCGCATTTTGCTGTGGCTTAGAATATAAACAGCGGTTGAGAATATTTACTGCTTTGCCAAACAGTAAATATGCCTACACTATGCTAAAACACAAAGACCCATTTTTATCCTGTGAGTAGCAATTATTGAATAAATCATGGACTGTAATGTAGATGTATTCAGTATGCAATATTCAGGATTGTAAAATTAGCTATAATTAAACAAATTTGGACTGTTGCCATAATGTTCATTTTAAACTTGCAGCCCAAATCCAATACATTCATTTTTATTTATTATTTTAGTTTTTTTCCACTAAAATCTATAAAGTTTAAATAGTTACAAATAGCGAAAAAAAAAGTTCTTACAATTAAATCTGCTTCTGACTTTACCTACAGTTACTGACATTAAAGAGGCATTTATTTCTAACACTGCAAAAGTGATGTTCAGCTGAAGAACAAAAGCAAATTTAAAGGTTACCTTTTTATGAGCCTGGTAAATGTGACATAGAAATCTGTAAAAAAAAAAAAAAAAAAAAAAAAAAGTCTTTGCCACAGCCACGCCTCTTCATCATCGGCGTGCTTGTAATTTAGAAGCTTACACCTACAACTGACTTCATTCTTCCAAAAAAAAAGCCTGTAACAAACAGTTTAGAAACACATGCCACCATCCCTCCAGGAGTCTGGATGAAACACCAGCATTCTGCAACAGGAATGATAGAGCTGGACACCACTTTTAATATCTGTTTCAGAGGAGTAAATCCTGTCAGTACCTGTAATTTTTACTTATTTGTGTACTATTCCCTTGATTTTATAAAAAAAAGAATTCTGGTTTGTTATATTTGTACAATTTCTTAATGCTTTTTATGTTAACACTTGCTCATGGAACATTCATTGTCTCGTCTTCACAGGTGTGTGACTCTGACACCATGCTGGATCCAGCATCCTCAGTGGAGATGGTGAAGGTTTTGGAGGAAGACCCTATGGTAGGAGGTGTCGGAGGAGATGTACAGGTAAATACCATGTCTCCTTATCATTTTTAGTGTGAGGATTATATAATAAGCCAATGAAATGTTCTTGTCTTGTGTAGATCCTAAATAAATACGAGTCGTGGATCTCCTTCTTGAGCAGCGTTCGATACTGGATGGCCTTCAACATCGAGCGTGCTTGCCAGTCTTACTTTGGTTGTGTTCAGTGCATCAGTGGGCCATTAGGAATGTACAGAAACTCCCTCCTGCATGAGTTTCTTGAAGACTGGTACAATCAGACATTTATGGGATCCCACTGCAGTTTCGGGGATGACCGTCATCTCACCAACAGGGTTCTCAGCCTTGGCTATGCAACCAAATACACTGCTAGGTCCAAGTGCCTAACAGAAACTCCAATTACATATCTGCGCTGGCTAAATCAGCAGACTCGATGGAGTAAGTCGTACTTCAGAGAATGGCTTTACAACTCCATGTGGTTCCACAAGCATCATTTGTGGATGACTTATGAAGCTGTGATCACTGGCTTCTTCCCATTTTTTCTCATTGCCACTGCAATTCAACTCTTCTACCAAGGAAGGCTCTGGAATATTTTGTTATTTCTACTCATTGTTCAAGCAGTGGCACTGATCAAGTCTTCTTTTGCAAGCTGCCTCAGAGGCAACATCGTCATGGTGTTCATGTCCTTCTATTCCGTACTCTATATGTCCAGCCTGTTGCCAGCTAAAATGTTTGCCATAGCAACTATCAACAAGTCAGGCTGGGGGACCTCCGGAAGGAAAACTATTGTGGTGAATTTCATTGGTCTCATTCCAATATCTGTCTGGTTCACAATCCTCTTCATTGGGATTATATACACAGCAATCCAGCAAACAAGAAAACCTTTTCCTGAATCAGAGAAGATGGTTCTGATCATTGGGGCAGTGGTCTATGCCAGTTACTGGGTCATGCTGTTGACGCTGTATACCACGCTCATAAACAAATGTGGGAAGAGGAAGAAGGAAACACATTTTGACATGGTGCTGGATGTTTGACATGAAGACAATACATATTGTTGACCACAAACTCTCGCTCTTGTTTACAAATGGTTGTTGTTTTATGTCTTTTTTTTATCAATTCAGAACAGCTCTGGATGTCAAACTGGTTGATTTCAACCGCATTAGACCGCAGTGACTGTAATTCCTGAATTTTCTGTATCTACATGCTGATTAAGTAAAAGTCTCAGATTACAGATGCAAAGTAATTCAAAAGAGGATTGATGTATTGATCAAGGCTTAGCTAGTACTTGATACTGATAGAGACCCACTACCGAGTAGCTTTTTCTACAAACTGCCTTTAAGTGGTAATTCTCCTTTTTTAATTAAAAATAAATAAATGAACCCACTTGTAGTCAACTTTAATAACATATACCAGTGGGTATAGGTGCCTTGTGGTTGACACAAAAAAGTATTAGACCATGATTATTTATTAGCTACCTCTGACTGTCGTCATATTCACTGGGTTTCATCAGAGATCAGCAGCTTAGCAGCCAGAAGAACTTCAGAGATTTTCAGCCTCCGCTGCTGGATTTACAAGTTAGAGTGTTTTATTCACACATTGTGCATCTTGGAAATGTTTGGAAACCCTTTCTGAACTAAATAATATACATTTCCCCAATGAAAGAAAAGCTAGAAGCAGACTAGTCTAATGAGTCCACAGCTTTGTTGATTGTAATCATGTAACCAGCCTTCTGTAGTCAGTGTTATTTCAGTCCACAAACACTGTCATGACTGGATAGATGCCATAAACTAGTGAACATAGCCACTTTAGCTCTGTTCATTGGGAGCATCTGCTTTAGGGGGTCAACCTGAAATGCAACAGACAAACAGGACATGTTAAGGGCACATAAGGTATTACTCTGCAGGAGGGATGGTGTGACCCATACGTTAGGCCTATAAAACACTTCACATTTGTTTTAAGGCACCAAATGTCACAACTGGAACTGGCTGGGGAATCAAATAACTACCTTGATTCTGTTTCCAGAGAGCACTTCCTGTTGGTGGTAGATTAAAATGTAGAGTAATATTTATTGTTTAATGACAGTTACTGCTAATTTGTGGCTGTTGTTTACGGCTTAAGTGTTGTTATTCAATGGTTTGTTCCCTTTTTGCAAGTGAATGCAAACATTTACATGAACTTTGAATGTGAAGCAACATGTCAGATAGAGAATGTCAGTAGTTATTCCTAGGATTGTTTCCTCGGTGTTGGTAAGTATGATCTTTATGTAATCAGATGGACCACATGCAGGGGACCATTTCACTGCTGTTGTGACTCCTTTTCTTGGGGGGGACTGGCTGACTGCAGTCAAGATGGCGCCCAGACGTGGTTAGCCGGTAGCGGAAATTCCATACGTTTTCAAAATTGTCGCACCTTTAATGAAAAGTTTTAATGTGAATAAATGTTAACTGTCTCCAGTAAAAAATAAAGTTTTGGTGTGCAAGATGTGTTCAAAAAAGGGCACACAAACGGTGATAATTTTATTTCTTTCAGAACTGATACTAGCAGAAGTGTTCAGATTTGTAAAACTCTTAACCCTTTTACACCAGAGCTAACATTCCTTTAATTACTGAAACTTTTCAACCTGTAATGCGATTAAATCAGCTTATTCTGTCACAAAGAAAGGGGGCTTTGTGCCGGTATTCAACATTTTATATTAGTGATGTGTGTATTTAAAGTTTGGCATACCGGCACAAAGCTTCTGCGAATCAGCTGATTCATGTTGATTGCTTAAGGAGTTACGGTATGTCAAAGGGGATAGTAGGCTTTGACAGACATCTCCAGTGCTAAAGGTTTGAATCTTAAAAATAGGTGTGTGTGTGTGTGTGAAGTTCTGGTTCTGATCAAGGACCTCCGAGTCCGGCTAATGATGTCTGGGTACCATCTTGTTGTTTGCGGTCAGGTCCTCTTGTCTTCTTTGCAAACAAATAAGAATATTGTGTTTTTCCAACTCATTTAACCACCTTGCAGCCACGGGTGGATGAGATCCTTTCCAAAGATTTTGTTCTGCTTTGTATTATTTCATCTTTCAGAGACTGTATAAGGGGGAATTCTGTTACACGTTTTGGCTTCACTGTACAATAGGATGTGCAAAGAAATGAATAAGTGTGGGAGAAAATGTTTTATTTCACGTGGATAAATGTCCTATTTGCTGATGGGAATGTGAATGAAGGCAGATTTTAGTATTAAATTAGTCAGATGTTTGTGACTGACCAGGAGTCAACATGAGTTCAAATATGAAGCACTTTTATGTCTCCAATTTTCCACATCACGCTTGACATAATTAAGATGAAATACCTCAGTAGGTTCTCTTGACTTTGCAGTACATTGTCATTGTCCATTCTGAAAATTTTCATTTATTTATTACTCATTTGTCAAGCTCAGTGTGAAACTGCCTCTTTACAGGTATAAATAGACATTACTTTGTGTGTCATAGCTGGATTATTTTCTGCTTTGGTGGTTCTTTGATGTAGCTGTTTACACTTTCTAAACTTTTTAATGCATTTTCACCTAAAGACAGTCTGAGTCTATTTTTGTCTTTCTACCAAAGAGTCTCTATTTTTGTTCATGTTTTTAGAAGAAAAAATGTAAATATTGTGCTTAAAACTGTTCCAACAGTGACTTGTATGTTTGACCAAACAATGTGAAACTATGAGTGGGGAGTTTTGTCTGTGATAACAACAGTGAAATGCAATTTGTTGGTATAAATTATTGTTGTTTACTTGTTAATTAAAACTGCATATTTATTTAAAACTGTGGTTTAAGAAAAACATTCTCTCTGCCTTTCAAATCCCAAATATGACGACAGTAGGTAAAAAAGTTAAAGTAATTTTTAGTTGTGTAACATAAACAACATATCAACATAATTTGCTTTATTTGTCATGTCAATGAAACTATATACATGAAGATTCTCTTTCATTGCTGCAAGTTTCCAGTTTAAATCCTGCCTCTGGTTCTTGTATGTTGTTGTCCTTGTGCCTTCAGAAACATGCAAATGGTGATTAAAAGGAATTGTGTGCATGTTTATATATCTATGTGGTCCAAGGATGGACTGGTTACCTATCCAGGATGTATCAAATGGAGAGACAGTGGAAGAATCATAGAGTTTATGTTCAGTTTTTGCACAATATTCAATAAAGATATTCAAATGTTATGAATACAAATAATCTCACCAACTGTTTCTCAAAGATCTTGGTTTGTTCAACCAATTAGAATGTGTTAGAACATTCACAGAGAAATCACATGTGAAAACTTGTGACATTTTTAACATTTTGACTCATTTCAAGTTCTTCTAAACCCCCAAATGAGGAAAGCTGAACCACAAAATTATTCAAAGTTAGTACTAGTAAGATGCCAATTTTTTTTTTGGTTAAAATTCTTGGATTCTTTTTGTGATGACATCTTGCGTGCTTAGGATGAACTTGGACAATAGATGAACAAACCCCAGAGCCTAGATGCTGATGGTGGTTACAGGCCAGACCATGACATACTGCAGAATCATTCTAGGTGGAGAACAGCTTGGAGGAGGAACAGTGAACCATCTAGAATGCCGAGAGAGACATTCATTTGCTAATTTAAAGACAAAAATGTGATTGTGATTTGCTGACAAGGAAAGCGAGCAAAGTAGCTATCAGTTCAAAGTAAAGGCCTGATTGATGGTCCGTGGAGTGACTTAACTAGCAAGTGATGAAGACCTTCCTTACTGAAATTTCTCCAAAGCTTCACAAACAGTTCTGGGTAAGTGTTCAACTGGAGAATTAGACCAGAAGAAGACTGACTAAGGTGCCACTGTGGAGGGAGGCATGGCGTTTCAATGTGCTCACTGGGTCCGACTCCACACCACAGGATTAACAGGGTCTACATCCTTCTACTATGAAATATGGAATTTAAAGCCTTGGTTGTGGAAGATTGGAGACTGACAATAAACTAAGATTTGCTCAAATTTGTGCAAATGTACAAGTGGTGGATGATAAACTGTAAATGCATGTGAAGGTTTTGAAGCTGAGTAAATACGCTCCTGAGTAAATAGAGGGGACCTTTGCACTCCAAAACAGAAGCTGAAAGCTAAAAAGCAAAATGATTTGGGAAAAAATTGAAACTCAAAATAAACTGTTCAGAATAAAACAAGTCATTGTAAACTATTTGTGATGAGTTGATAAACGGATGCATTCTGCTTCATTTTTCACTCTTAATGGATTGAACTGAAACGTTATGACTAAGTTAGGTTGAAAGGTAGTCTTCTGGAGTTTTAACAGCCTTTCTCATTTCCTTTATCTTGTTTGTTTCAGTGAAGTATTTCTCACAGTAGAATAACACATGTGGTTCAAACTGCACCCAGACTTTCAGTGTGTCAGCAGTCAATGCCATCATTTCTCTCACTCTGCCAAATACATTACAGCACTGCTCAGTCTCACTGCTGGCTACCTAACGGCTCCCTGCTGGCAAACCGTCTCCAACAGCTGAGTAAGTTTACCCTGCTTGTCCCTCTTTGCTGACTGCCACTTTGGTCACGGTTCTGCAGCCACACTGACTGCACCTATCCGTGACTTTACTCTGAAACTTGGCTGAGTTCATGGGCGTCTAGCTTTATCCTTAAATCATGTCCCACCCACAAAATCTTTATGCTGCTTCGAGACATAAAAATTTGGGCAATTTCACTTTTCCAAAGTAGTGGCATATCTAATCACTTTCATATGTGGTAAAAAAAAACAAAAAAACTTTTAAAATTTGTTGTTACTTCAAATGCTTACTTTTACTGGTTTTGCAAAGTAGTCATGGATCAAGTAATCTATTATTGCATTACATTTGTAAAGTGGAGATTTAGATAAACACCAGCACCTGAAATGTTCCATCTTCTTTCTTTTTTTTTTTTTTTTTTAAGAGTGGCTTGAGAAACCATGTTAAAAAAATGGAAAAATCTAAATCATCTGAGACCCAGTCTCCTCAAACTCTCTAGCAAAAATAAATAAATCAATAAATTGCCAGTTAGTGATGCAAAATGCAAATCTCAAAACAGTCTAAGCTTTAGGAAATAATGTTAGATGAGATAAATTGTACATAAACTGTTAAATTGGAAGATTAAAGGTTTTTTTTTTTGCATTAAGTATAATGTTGCAAGATCATGCAGTCTAAACACTAAGTCAATGTGATCTTTTAGCTATATATTACACGAGAGACTCATGGAAGATTTCAGGGTAGAAACTGAATGGCTTGTCAGTCAAGTTAAATTAAAGATGGAAAAAATGCTACAGCGGCTCTAGAGCATTTTGAACCAAGCTTAAACAAAAGGCTTTGAAATTGAAGGACAATGTCCTTGAAACCTTTGATACAGCTGCTCCAGTTTGCCAAGGATTTAACCCCAAACAGGTTATATTCCCACTGATGATTTGTTAATTGTTTACAGTAGGCTTTCAGGTTTCTGTTGCTTTCATTTTAAAAGTAAAAAAAAAAAAAAGACTGAAGGTAACATTAAGGCGGAAAGACAGATGATTTTGCTTACTTTTTGTTAAGCAACTCCATCTATTAAAGCCTTTAGGGAAGGGATGTTATCACATTTTGGTGTCAACTGAGTCCCTCAAAGACTGGTTTTTGGTTTCATGTTTCCTTTCCTGATAAACATTCAACCGTAGCGTCAGTTGTCAACCACTCTGATCTGTTTAGCATCCTAGAAAAAAAAAAAGTCAACAAATTCGAGACCTGTATTTGAAAAATGGGGTCATGACATGTCAGGGTGGAGTGGTTTCTGCAGCACGATACATCCCAGACGCTCTTTGCCCCATGGGTTTTTTCACAATGTTTAGGGTTTGAAGGACTTCAGCTTTGAAAACCAATGTAGAGCCTTTCCTTCTGACTGATGCCAAATAGTCCTGGCCTTTCTGCAGTTTGATTCCCCCTAAGGCTTAGTTTTCTCACCAATGTCTTTCACCAGTTCCCTACTAGTCTTAAGTCCATTTCCCCGCATTTTTGTCCCCCCTTTTCCTCTGCTTTGAACTTTGTAACCACATAATGAGCTGCATTCAGAAGGCTTAATTGTTTAATACTTCCACATGTTCCTTATGCCTTAGGGAGGAATGATGGTAAAAAATATCTGTATAATTTGCCTTAACATCACTTTATTCTTGCATTTAGCTTTTATTATCTAATTGAATTTAGTTCATCTTGTGAGACTACATGAACAAATGGAACGCCAAGGAGAGCCCAGACATCAGAGGCCTCATGAATAGACAGGTCACCCAAAGTTAAGAAAAAATGTATACTTTTAAATCCAGTAGTGCAATTTTAAAAAGGCCTTGTGTTAAACATGTTTTCTCGGTCAGCTCTCACAGGAAGCGTAATAGCTGCAGAGCAACTGCAATATCATGTTTAAACAGTTAATGAGTATAAAAGCATGTCATTGTAAGGTAACAGACAACTACGCCTTGATATCACCAGGAAAAAAGGAATCAATTGTTGTATTGAAAGGTGTTTTTGTCAAAGTTCTACTTGAAGAAAAATGATTCAGCGTATTTTTCACACATTAAGGCACACTTAAAGGCCTTATCTATTTTTACAAACCCAACAGGGAAAAAACACGAATGATCAAATACAAGGGTTTCTGGTTCTTGTTGTTTTACTTTTCATTAATTTAACTGAGGCATAAAAGCCTAAAAGCAAATATCCTTCTGAAATGAAGTGGTTGGATTTTTAAAAACCTGTTCTTGTGAATAAAAGTTTTATTAAGTGCAGCTTAAATAAAACATAATAAATAAAAATAACTTATCATTCGAGATTTATAATTGATTTGATTGATGTGCTGCTGTGCTATCTGATGCAATTCCAATATCTTCTGCAGAGCATATCTGCAACATGCCTCTCCTTTCTTGCACACATCAGCCCCATAGTGCACACAGGCTAATTCAGTGAAGCAAATTGAATTTAAGCTCTCCCCAGTGAAGACTGAACAAAGGATCTCTAAGATCCAGGGAGGTCCAAATTATCTGCGTCTAATGACCACTTCATGTTGTTGATATGATAAAATTAGATAATTGGGCACTTTGTGATCATTAAAGAAAGTCATTACTGAGTCCTCCACAGAGTGCTCTGTGAGGGATTGGAAGATGGACCCGAGGTAGTCCAATTTAACCTGGTAAAAAAAATACGTCTTTTTTTTTACCAGGTGAAATCTAATTTTTCAATTACAAATACTGATAATCTTTAAGGTCTGAAAAAAACATCTTTTGGAAAGCCACTGACGACGACTTTGCTGTTTCTCTTGAGGTTTATGTGATGATAACAATGCTGTTTTCATTTCAGAGCTTAAACTTAAAACTCCCCCATCTCTACCTTCTTCACATGACATTGTTGATCAAACCTTCAGAAAAGGAATCAAAAGGGTTTCGATGTTCAATTCATTCTTTGTTTTACTTTACATGGTGCGGTGAATCTGTAAAAACACATTCGTCATCACTCAATTTCCAGTCAATACCAAAATGCATTTGTCCCAGATGGAACTTGTTCTAATAGAACTTGAATCCATCTGTGGTAAAAAGTCCGGATGTCACATTAACAAGCCACCAACACTCACCTCCTTTTGAAGTTTCTGTAAGTTAAATGGTGTTTGATGAGGTGAGATTAAACTAATTGTAATAGTAACTGGCAATGATGACACTTGAAGCAGTTTCCCTTTAAAAATGTAGTGGTTAATGTAATAATGATGAATCAGTAAGTTCCCCAGCCTCTGAGTTGTGGTTCATTTTATTTTGACATCCTTTTGGAAAGCATAAAGGGAAGCGAGTCTAGGACCAAGAGCAGGAGAAAGCAGGGGTCGATCTCATAATTTGTGGCTAACACTTGTAAGGTTCAACCTCTGAATTCAAACTTTGGAGAAATGACAGCAGACATGATGCTTACTAAGTCCCTGTTAGACATGAGAATGCTATTTTGCAAACTGAGTCACATAGAAAGCTATGTGATTTAAGATTTGACTTCAACCAAATGTATTTAACGGAAAAAAGAACTAAAGTTTTTACAACAAAAGTTCTGATTGAAGCTATAACTTCATATTTTCCTTTTTCTTATTTCAATAATAAAAAAGGAGTATTGGCCATAGTACGGGCTAGCACAGAGACTTGAATGACTGTGCACTGAATTTTCAGAGGGCTGCAATAGATTTGCTGATTTTGTGTTGCCAGGGGAAACTAGGATTTAAGGATGTGCTCCAGATGTTTCAAGAGCAAATACGGGACTTCCTAACTCTCTGTGGAATTAAACTGTGTGTTTCAATTTGTTCCTCTCAGTGAGATTAGCTGGATTTCTCTGCAGCTCCACTTCTTCGTCAGCTGGAACCTCACAAGTTTGTATGACGTCCAAACATTTTCAAAGATCATTTATTCCCAGAGGAGCTTACCATTTTCATTTCCACTGAAAAAGAAAGTACTTTTTACCATGAACAACAACACATTTTGATAGACTTTAGTGTGGAAGGTAAATCAGAAAAGAAGATATCTGTGAAATAATACAGAAATAAGAAAATAACCCCAGAAGTATTAACGTCTGCACCAGAATGCTCAAATACAATACAGGATCAAAACATTATTAGATGTGTGTTAAAGTTAATAGTTTCAAATGACAGAGAGAAAAACTCCCTCTTAGGGCTTGGTCACACCGCCTGAACTTTGCTGGATAGCACCTGGAGTGGCAGGGGGGGCACCGAATTTTGACAACGCTCGTCACTGCTCACAAAATGGGGAAAAAAAATCGAATACACGGGCATTGGCGTAGCGATGCATCACTGAAACCAGTGTAGCTTTAGCATTGGTTTAGCGGTAGTGAGCGGTAGGGAGCTATAGCGAGCGTTGATGTAGTATTGGTTGCTGAGGAGTCTGAGGAGGTTCAGATTTTGCTGATGGACTAGTGCACCAATCATTGCAAGTCAGTGCAATGATGAGCACAGAATGGACCTCTCCTCACCGCTCGCAATATTTTGTGCAGCTCAAAACTTTTGGAGCGGTGGGAGGGACTCTTGAGGAACATCAGCATTGTCCGAGAGTTGCTTTAACGGAAGCCAACTTTTGTTAAACGGTGATGAACGGTCACGAGCGCTGAGGTGAGGTCCAGGAACGCTCCAGCAAAGTTCAGGCGGTGTGACCAGGCCCTTAATTACAGAGTTTTGAAGAACTCGTTAGCAGAATCAAACTCCTCAAAGATGACCACCTACCATGACAAGCTGGGGTCTGAGAGGACTACAAGACATCCATAAAATACTGGATTATCTGATGTGAGATTAACATGTAAATGGTGTATACTTATATAGTGCTTTTCTACCTTCCTTGAAGGCAAAAACCACTTTACAGTCACAGTCACGGTGCCAAACTTCCACCAGAGGCAATGTAGGGTACAGTGTCTTGCCCAAGGACACTTCGACACATGGGCAGGCAAGGCGGGAATCTAGCCAGCAATCTTCTGATTGGAGGCCGGCCACCCTACCGCTGCACCACAGCTGCCCCATGTAGGTCTGTAACCAATGAGGACAAATGAAATAAGTTAGTCATTGCTGCAGCAAGTCACACAAAGTAGATGAGTTACTGAATATGTTATAAAACAAACAACATGTTACTGATGGGAATGATGAGACAACATGATGAAGACGGACAAACTGAAAATCTATGGGCCATCTAACAGAAGAGGACAGTTAGTCACTGTGTCAATGAGAGAACAGAAAACTGACAAGGATAAACCACTGGAATATCACACGGAAACAACAAAAATGCAGGATAAAGATGGACAAACTCTAAAACTCTCATTTATGTTAAGACTAGGGCTGTCAATGTTATTGCGTTAATGCAGGCAATTCATTGCTAAAAATGAATGCGCTAATTTTTAAGAACGCAAACTAATTACACAGCAGAAGCGACCGTCCTCCGTTTTGCGTATTTCAGGCTTCCCAATGTCAGTACTGTAGATCCTGGTGGTGTGGATCAGGGAGTCAATGTCGCGTCGCTCTTAGCGTATAGCTTGATGTCATCCATGTAGAGGAGGTTGCCCCATTCCTGAGTCAGTATCCATGGCCAGTCTTGTTGATTACATGGCTGAAGAGGTTCAGACCTATGCAGAACAGCAGTGGGGAAAGAGAATCTCCTTGGTATTTGTCACATTTGATGGAGACTGACGGACACTGATGTATAATGTAAATATATAGATAGATAGATATTTAGGTGTTTGTGCTTGTGTGTGTGTGTGTGTGTGTGTGTGTGTGTGTGTGTGTGTGTGCAGTGACGTTTGTATCCGCGGATGTTCAATTAGCCATTCTCAATCAACCTACATTCTTCACTGTGAGGATGATTATTCGCCAACGGATTTAAAAAAAAAAAAGTATATATTTTTTGTTTATTTATTTTGATGACCCGGGATCTACCCACATGTGTTTCGCAATTGATGTAATGAGCACCCCTGGTCTAAACAGCGTTTCTTTAAAGACTTTAGACTTTATTTTTCTTTTTTATTATCTCTTGTGTCTTGCTCAAAAACAGTTCTACATTAAAATGAACAGGAATCAAACCGCAGATCTTCAGATTGCCAAATAGCTGCTTCCACTGCTGAGCAGCAACCACTTGCCATGGTAATCAATAGAAAAAAAGTTCAAAGCACTTTTGCATTTGTTTCATGTTCTAGAAAAGATAACTGTTTATGTACTTTATGACATAGTGTATGATGTAACCTCATGTTCCTTCCACTGTCAAATGTTTAAAGAAACAGACTGTGATGATTTCACCATCAAACTCAAATCCATGCAACCGTTCAAAAACATTATGAGTTTTTTTATGGGTCCAAGTGGTTGATCTTGGACACCACTGATGTACTTCTTCCTTCAGGACAATGTGTTCTAAGTAAATATATATAAAGATCTAGATGTTTTGTCTTCCTATAATGTTTCTGTGAATACATTTTCTTAACCTACAATGTCAACATTTACATACTTTTTAAATGCATTCCTGTGAGGAAAATCCTATTAGAGCTAATAAACTCAACCCACCTTTAAAAGTTTGAACACAGTTGAGCAAGAAACGTTTTATTATTCAAGATCAGAGTTTGGTAACCTTTGCTTGCAATTATTTTTCTTTTGAACTCATCATTTTAAACTGGACTCCAGACAAAAGTCTTCAGCAAGCTGCCAGTGTTGCATCTGAAAGTCGAATCTTGTGGAAAAAAAGCAACCAGTATGCTGGGGTTTACTTCAATATATCCTGACATGCTGTCACAGAAGGACTGCTTACATGCACATGATGAGCAAATTGTTTGAGTTAGCATGTAAACAGTATTATTCCCATTTCTTTTTATAATAGCAGCTTTTTCAAGAACAGAATATAAGATGAAAACATGAAAAATTCTCCCTGAAAAACAAAAATTTCGAACCAAGTATTCACACTTTGAATTAATAGTTTTACATCTACGCATGTCTAAGTAAAATTCAGAAGTTTTGTTATTAAGAAATAAGACCTTTGGCAGTATTTTTTATCCAAGGCTACTGCTGTTTACTGGACAACAATCTGAAGTCAGAATAGATTTATGCTGACTTCAGATTGTACATGGTAGTGTGCATTGTGTGTTTGTAAAAGATATAGACAACCCTTTGCTGTATTGACTATATTTTTCAAATATATTTGTTTCTTCATTAGCAAAGCAAACAACAATCATGTGTGTTGTTGTGTATACAAAGTATAGACCCGTGGAATTTTTAGAAGAAACATCAAGTTTAGAGATTACACCAATGGCTGCATTAACATGGACACAACGGAATAAAATTGTGATGAGAATAAAACTGCTTCATGTAAAAACACCATTCAGAATATTCTGACCCGATCAGATTAATTGGGATAAAAATTTTCTTCCAATCAAGATGGTTAGGTTATGCGGATTGTTGATCCGATTGTGTTGCATGAGAACAATTTATTCTGATTGATGGTCATTGGAGCATGGTCCGGCTGACTGCTCTGCATGAGCGTAAGTAAGTGATGCGTTTAAATGCTGCTAGAATGCTGGGTCGTCAGGATTTTCTTATCAGAAGTAAGAAGTAAGTTTCCTTTCAGAAGTAAGTTACTGTAAAGCCTACAGCAACTATTTTATAGTGCAGGAACAGCCACATCTTAAGGGGAGCACAAGTGTGTTTTGCATTTCCCTTGAGGCTCTTACAGCCACCTTAAGGGACTTCCAAAAAATGATAAGTACAAATGTTGTGCGTGGTAAGAGCATTGTTAAGTATCTGTGAAGATAATGTAAGATGCATGCACTTATGGTAATGCTGTCATGCGGTGTCCTTATGCTATAGTGCTTTTCTACCTTCATTGAAGGCCCAAAGCGCTTTACAGTCACGGCCCCTTTCACCCATTCACACACTGATGGTGGTTCTGCTGCCGAACACTGGCACCAGCCTTCCATCAGAGGCAATGCGGAGTTCAGTGTCTTGCCCAAGGACACTTTGACACATGGGTGGGCAAGACAGGAATTGAACCTGCAACCCTCTGATCACAGGCCAACTGCCCTTTCCACTGCACCCCAGCCGCCTTAATTATCACTTGAACAGCACTATTAGGCCACTTGTGCAGGATTTAAAAAAGGAAAAATGTGTACAATTTTTACAAAACTAGAACATTTTACAGAATGTTTAGAAAAACCGATTTCATCCTTACTCACCCTTATGTTGTGTATCAATATTAATTACAATCTGTCGCCCGCAGCACACCCGTAGAAAAATGTGAATGAATATTGTTGATCTATGGGCTCTCAAAGTGGTCAACTTCCATGGCCTCTTGCATGCCACATACAGGTTTTTTTTTCTCCTACAAACACCCCATATCCACCCATATAGGCAGTTTAAAGGATGTTATGATTAAGGTTTAAGTTATAAAGCCAATGGTGTCAATGGAAAAAATCTGGATGCAATATAAATGAGAAGAAGTCCCAATAAAACTGCATAAGACATATAATATAAACATTAAAACGTTTTTTTTTTTCCTTCAGTCTGAATACAAAACACTCTGGGAGCGGAACAACTGGAGCAAAACGTCCACTGCAGAGGACGCAAATGACGTAAACAGATTGGAATGAAGCGACCGCTGAGCGAACAAAGGTGAGGCACTGATTGCCATGTAATCAAAGAGGAAATAATTGGTCCAACTGTTAACTTGTTAGAACGTTTATTTTAACTTCTTACATGCTTTTCTGTCTCGTTGCGCGGCACATTCTGCTGTGACCTCATCGTAATAGCTAGCTTGTAGCTTGTAGTTCAACGATGAGACATCAACTCATTGAAATGTGGTTGGGTGAATGCAGGTTGGTTAAAACAACTTTTAACCTGATACAGATTGTTTCTCCCTGTTTTCCCGAAAATCTATGTGTCATAAAAACATCTTTCTACCTTCATACCCAACGTCTCTTCAGTACTGCAGCTGCTAACATCCTCTGAGTTAAAGCACACACGGCACGTCTTCTTGCCAGTAACCGTCTGAGGGGGACCTGGTGGCAGACAAGATGGTCGGTGAAAATCATTAGCCGGAAGGAAGTCAAGAACTGGAAAACTAGACTCGGATCGAACCAAAGGATTTTGCTATGTCTGAGTACACCCTAAAAACCAGATTAGGCTACTACTGATTTAAAAAAAAATTCTGCACCAAATCCGTCGATGGGAGAAGCAAAGAGAGGTTTCTCACACCCTGAAGTAGGGTGTTCCCATCAGCCTAGTATCTCCACTGGAATTCAGAACTCGAGTCTCATCTGAAGCATACCATGTTCAGATTGACATTTTTTTCTTTTGTTTCACTGGCCTTGCAATTAAGAAGAAATTCCATGTGTCTTACATATTGTGGAAAAAAATCCACTTGAAATTCAGCAAATATGGTAGCTGTAGAAAAAAAAACACAAATAGATCCAACAAACATTAACTCTCACAAAAAAAATTCTTGAAGTTTACAGTTTACAGCTTAATGGTCCAATCAGAAAGTAAGTGAATCTGTTTCCTTAGATTACACACTGAGCCTTACACTGTTTACACATCCATGAAAAGCTAATAAATGTCAAAGCACACGTGTGTCTGTGAGATGAAAATATATAAGTACACATACTCCTTCAGCTCATTGGCTTTGGCTTGCAGCTGTTGCTAACAGAGAGATCTCCAGACATCAGCTGGTGAAAGTTGACAGCCCCCTAATTACACTCAGAGGACCCATTTAGTGGAAATCCCAAGCAAACAAGTTTGTAAATTGACTTAAACTGTGTCATTCTCCTTGTATATGGGTGTGTTCATTTTAGGGGGGTTGCCTTCATCTCCAGTAGACGTTATGACACCAATAATCACCATTGCACCTTTGTACACATTGTTGCTATGACTGCAAACTCGTGCAAAAAGGTGTAACTATAGTGAAAGATTTTCTTTTTTTGGAAGGGATCTGATAAATGTTTGTTTGGGAAACCACTTTGATGGTAGGCCTTTATGGTAAACAAATAATCAGCCTATGTACATGGATGTACAGAAAAACAACTAAAAAAAGCTAGACTAAACAAAGTGGTTATATAAGTGTTGATAAAATGAGTCATGTGACACCCAGCAGGCACAGTCAAAGTCAAACAACAGGCCGGTTCACAAGGCAGCAGGGTTCAGACAGGAATCATTAGGGTAACATTGTGAAGCTGATGTGCTCTATGGATGCTCAGATATATTACAACTTCCTAATTCTTTTTTTAGGTTGGCACCCACCAATTCTAGTGCTGAAAATACAACAGGAAGGCATAAGGTTTCATTTTTGTAATATATAATGTAATTTGACTGAAGACTTGAACTAACAAACTCACAGTTTTGAGGCAGACACTCTACCACTATCCCGCTTAGCTAATATTTCTTTAAAATAAAAATACTATGCTTAGCTATGTGTTCATAAATTGTTTGACCAAGTGCTCCTGGAGGATCTCATGTTTTAATTCTTGAAATGGCCACTAGAATCTGGTGTTAAAATGTAATATTTTCTCATTGACTCCCATGTTAGAAAGTTCAATCTAAACTACATATAGGTTGACTCTGCAGGTCTACTTGACAAATATTGTTTCGTTTTTTATTCATGACAGGCATGAGGGGTGTTACATCCTTTTTTAGATGTATTTTTCATCACTCTGTGAATTTTAATGTTTTTTTTTATGGCTGGGTGGCTGGACTGATAGCTGGACTCAATAAAACTCTCACTTTATTCTTTTTCTGCCCAGTCTGTCACTTTTGACACCTTGTTAAGTTGGGTTGAGTAAAATCCAGTCAATGATCCTTTTTCACTCTTTTATAATGTTTCACACTGTGTTTCCTTTGACAAACATCTTAGAATATTAAAATGTCGGTACATCAGCTGCTCAGTTGAAGCAGTGCTGCTGGAAGAAGAAACCCCACTTTTTAAACATTGCCAGTATATGGTACTCTGCCAATAAGGGTCTATAAGAGGTCACGCGCCTCCTCGTTGCACCTTGTTTCTCTGTCTGTCCAGCAGACATTATAACACTTGTTTTTTTATTTCAATTTTAGCTGAGAAGTTTATTATTTCTTTAGCACAAAATAAATGGCTTTCACATCACTTCCTTCCTGTCTTTACTTCCACTTTTTGTTTTTTTTGGGATAATTTTTCTGTAATCAAAGTATATTGACCTTTGACCTGTGACCTAACCAGGGTCGTGCCTGGTTAGTTCTTGGATGACAGACCACCTGGAACTACCAGGTGCTGTAAGTCACAGCAGCTTCATGGCAGAACTCTCCAGTGTTTCCATGTTAGTCCCACAAATCTATAGAAAGGGCATCTGCTATAAAATAAATCACATGATGAATTGGGGGTAAAATTTCTCTTTTCTCTCTTTTTTCTCTTTATTAAACTCTTACAGAAAGTTCAAATCTTCCCACTAGGCACGGACACATCTAGTAGATATCTAAATCATGGCTATTTCAAAGCTTACAGCTATAGATATATGCATTATGCATCTGATAGACATCAATTCAAATTGAATATTGCAATTCAGATCCCTATTAGACGACTTTCCCACAGCAGTCCCATCATTCCTTGCACGTTGTAAACGCCATTTGGGTAGTTACATCCCACCAGACACATGATGTCTATTATTGTACATTTTCTATTAGTAATCCTGACGTTTCTTCAAAAATCTGGCAGCTGGCCTGAAGTTTATTAGAGACAAGCATCTATTGGAGACCGGCATTTAACACCAAATGAACATTTCAAGATTTATTGAATGATGAGAACATTTTAAGCGCATGTGCACGACCAGGGGGTGGGGTGGGGGGTGGTCTTAAAGGAGCTCCGCTCTGCTAAAGTAAAGAACACCTGTTAGACCCGGCGGCTATAGCAGGCCGGCGCCAATTAGTGACCGCCCACAATTGGAAGATCTAGCAGACATCCACTGTAGATGTATATTAGATAACTAATAGACACGTATAGTGTATTAGTTATTAGATTAGTTATCTAATATGCGTATTTTAGATCACTAATACGTTTTTTTTTTTTTTTTGTCATTATTTTTTCAACAATGAAAATTGGCAGACATCAATTGTAGATGTCTACTGGACATCTCAGACAATTTTGTTACTCTATTTTATGTCTACCAATAGTGTTCTGCATAAAGAGATCTCCTACACATCTACCCGTCGACATATAATCTTTGGCTATTTTCAGACGTCTATTAGAGTACTTTTTTCAACATTGACTACATAAAAAATGGAAAAGCCAAGTCAAACCTATTTCTATATTTGTGGTTTTGGTGTGTCGTCATCCTTTTTTTCCTTTTACTATCAGATACAAATGACAACATTGGTCCACTTTTTTTCTTAATCTATACATGTGAATGCAAATCTATACTTTTAGAACTTTGTCTCTGAACAGCAACTAGACGCTGTTGTGATCCACTCTAACAAATCGATAAACCCTTTTACCATCACTTTG
Source organism: Adrianichthys oophorus (assembly GCA_036245035.1). Taxonomy (NCBI): domain Eukaryota; kingdom Metazoa; phylum Chordata; class Actinopteri; order Beloniformes; family Adrianichthyidae; genus Adrianichthys; species Adrianichthys oophorus. The sequence continues at coordinate 19,760,113 of BSAI01000207.1, forward strand.
TTCAGTTATATGACAAGTTAAAAATCAAAGCAGAAATATATAAATTACTAATTTATACAAAATATATTGTTGCTTTGATGAAAGTTTCTGACACCTTTAACCCCAGGTACATTTCAGCAGAAAGGTTTGCTACTTCTTGGAATGTAAAGCTTTGTGATTCCTAGTTATCTGTGAATGAAAAGGTTACATGGTGGCATAATGGTTAACTCTCTCACTTGACAGCAAGAAGAACCTGCTTCAAATCCTGGCTGGGACCTTTCTATGTGAAGTTTACATGTTCTCCCTCTACAGGAGTGAATCCTCTCCTGCTTCCTCCAACAGTTCAATAACTTGTTTCACAGGTTAACTGCTGTCTCCAAATTGCTCCTGTGTGTTTGTGTGGCCCAAAAACTCTACCGTACATCTGCTTAGGAAATATTTTCCTAAATCTAGCTTCCACTCTTTAGTATGTCTACATTTTCAATAGTTTTTGCACTAGAATTCACTGGCAAGTTACTATGAACTTGCAACTGAACTATGATCTTTGGGAGAACCAAGGTTCTCTTGAGTCCAAACCAGGAGTTGGATGAATGGTCACGCTTACCAAACAAACCAGACTATGAAGAAACAAATTTTCTTTGAACTCAAAGAACTATTAAAAAGGAATTTAGTCCACTCAGCCCCATGCAGTTGATTTAAAAATGCTTTTTATTAGGCGTAGTAGTCGTGTTGTCCTCCTTACTGAGGCACATATACGTGCTCCCCAGGTGAAACCCCCAGCTCTGCCTGCTGTGGTGTGAGGTAATACCTCTTTGATGGAAAGAGTGGTTGGAACGGGAGAAACAGGAGTTTCTGAAGGGTGAAACAGACCCTTAGCGTCCTGCAGCTGTGTAGCCCGCACATGTTGCTGTGTTTGTCTGCAACAGAAAAGAATAGCCCCTCCCAGGAATTCATCGTCAGAGTATTTCAACTCAGACATGCCCATTGAACGCACAACACAAATCAAGACCTTATTGTTGGTCTTTGTTACATCTTGAAACACAGTTTGTTCTGTTTGAAAAGGTTCTATTCTACAAGATGATGAAGGGTAAATAAGAAACACTCCTCCTCCTTTTTTAACCCTGTAAACCCTGAAATGTACCAAAACTAAGATCCTGAGATGCTCCTCTTGACTTCAGCAGCAATCTTTGCATCAGACTTAACTCGACTCTGATCTGTGGAGCAAAAGGTTGTAATTGATTGATGGAGGAAAAAAACTCGACTTAAAGGAGGCTGCTACACATTAGGAAGCTGTTCCTGTACTGTAACGGTCGAGCCAAGGCAAAGAGAAAGCAGCCAGCAATGAAAGTGTCGGTGTGTTGGGACAGTAACTCGCATTCAGTCATTCTGGATTCTGTGCAAAGGGAATAAGTATGAGCTTAATGACATACGTATACCTCATGTCTGCAAAGAAGACGCTTGGCACGGTGATATTGCAAGGAAATCTTCCAGAATACAAAAGCTGTCTTCCACTCCTTTAATGACCTCCTGGAATTTTGGCTCAGAGCTGCATTTATTGGTTTTAGTAAAAGACAGAGCTTCTGTGTATCATGACCATTTGCTAGTAATTTTTTATTTTACTGAGTTTAATCAGAAAAGTTAGCCCTGCATTTTGTACAAATGAAAGAAAAACTTAATGGAAATGACTGAGGAAGGAAAATGCTCCCATTTCTAATTTATTCCCACAAAAACTAGAAGCTCTTGAATAATCTTCTTCTGCTCTACCTGATTTTCTTTTACTTTCCTTTTTTTCTTAAACAAAATTCATTGTAAATTTTGGTGCTGATTAGATCATAGAATGTGTGTCTTACTGATCAAAAAGTTGCAAAAGTAAATACACCCTTATGGACTGGGGCCATTTTTATGTTTGATATCCATATTTTTAGCTGCTACGCTTTGCTTCTTTTCCTTTTTTATAAATATATTTTTTTCTTTATATTACACAATCATTCCACGACTAACCTGTGCCAGTCTAAATACAGACAATCTCTTTACTTTGAGTGGCTGTGATGTTTGCACAGTTCTTTTATTTTCTGGGTTTTATTCCATGAACGATGGTATTTTCACAATGTGCCAGAGTCCTGTCTGTCAGCGACAAATGTGTGTGTGGTTCCCATTATAGTGCAGTTACTGCTACTACTACTGCTCATGCCAGTGCTTCATGAAATGTGCAAACTGCTCCCCCTGGCGGATTGTTGGGGACTTCTGTCACATTAAATGGTTTCCTTTTAAGATTTCTCACTCTGCTGTCTGCAAACGGTGCTGTACAGACTTAAAAGTGACTTGCTGCTTAAAAAAAAAACGAAGACTTTTTTTTCCAAACTCTTTTCACCCAGTTTGAGAGGCGGAAGCTACGTTTGTTAGACAATAATTTCTGGTGCCTGAAAATGCACTTCATATTAAAATAAAGCCATTTTCTAAAGAAACGTCTCAATACTGGATTATTAGCATTTTTGAAAGTGGCATTTTTTTAGGTTAATGATATGTTCATTCAGATAGGCTGCATGGTGGCGCAGTGGTTAGCGCTCCTGCCTCACAGTAAGTTCAAGTCCCAGCTGGAGGCCTTGAAACAGTGTCACCAATGGGAGACCTTTCTGTGTGGAGTTTGCATGCTCTCCCCATGCATGTGTGGGTTTTCTCCAGGGACTCTGGCTTCCTCCCACCATCCAAAAAACATGCTTCATAGGTTAATTGGTCGCTCTAAATTGTACCTAGGTGCAACAGACTGGTGACCTGTCCAGGGGTGTCCCCTGCCTTCACCCATGAGTGGCCAAGTTAGGCTCCAGCAGCCCCATGACCCTGAAAGGGACAAAACGGTTTAGAAAATGAATGAATGATATGTTCCTATAAGTAAGATGAATCGTTACATTTTTTGCACAACTTTTCTATAGAGAATTGTAAACTAGCAGTGCACATTTGAGTAGTCTAAGATTTCATGTCAGTATGCACTGCAATAATCCCTGCAACCCTTTTCTATTTACCTTTTGTAAATATAAAGAGCCCTGACTTCCTGCTAAGCCAGTTTCCTCAGTGTGATTCCCCACTTCCACTCTTGAGTCTGTTGTCATGGATTTCTGTCTGCTTCTTAGACTGTAATAACAGAATTCTGACTCTTCCTGATGTCATGCGGGAATGGATTATTCTGCACAAACTTCAACTTGGGTATGTTTTTGAAAAAAGGGATGGTAGAAACTTCCTGTGATAAAAGATTATTGTAAAGGTTCCAAGTCTGTTTATCAAGACACTGTCAAACAAAAATCAGCTTGTGTGGTCAACCGACAAAAAAAAGACTCAGCACAATATTCAAACAGCTTTCACACCATCAGGCGTTCCCATGCTCTCTGTGTTGTTCTTATGTAATACTAATGAAGTGAAATTAATCTGTGATTAATCAAATGTTTCTGTGCTCATGACCAAAAACAGTCTGATTTTATCCAATGGCAAGAAGAATTCAAGAAGACAGAAGTTATTTTGGACTGAAACATGATGAGATGACAACAGCTGGCATATATCATCATTTTTTTACCTTCTTGCGTTTCAGCATTCCAGTCGGCTACATGTCACTAACTGTCACTAACTCAGCATTCTGAGGTACTTGTATGTAGCCATACAATTGTACTAGTAAAGTATGTAGTTTATTCATAAAATATTAGTTGGAAAACTATATCTATCTAACCTTTGAAGGTAGTTAATCAATAATTCATACAATTTTGACTAATCCGTCAAATAACTTCAGTGCATGTGAGCTAAATGACTGTCATTTACTACCCTAATGCTCTTTTTAAACAAAAGTTAATTTTTTCTTGTTATATATTTATATTATTTTTGTTTTGAACCCTCCTGTTGTCTTCAAATTCTGTTTACAACTCGTGCCCTCCTGGTCAAAATGACGTGTCTTCATTAAACCCCTGATATAAACAGCTCACTTATATTTTTAAACACCAACTCTCATTTTGCTTACAGAGGCAACATGGAGGTCCCCAGAAATTGTGTAAATATCTATGTTTTTCCTGTTTACCTGGCAAAAAGGCTGCATTTATTCAAGACACCACTCATTGCTATGAAACTGTCAGTTGTATTATTTTTTTACTGCATGGGCAGTAAGACATATTTGGGTCGTTTTATTTTTTTTGTTCTTTTTTATAGTTTATGAAATAATACAAATGTGCAAAAACCTGTTTTGAATGAATTTGTATTCATCCCAGTGAATCCTTTTTTTTTTTTTTTTTTTTTGCTAGAGAACAAAATAAGGCAATATACAAAACAAAATGGGAATATATGATTGAAAACACTATTCAGTCAACTAATTAGCACTTGTAGGGTAGTATGTAAATCTGCTGCTAAAAGCTTAACTGACATCTCTTCCTCTTACTTGCCGCCACTGGGGCAGCTGGATTGCCAGGTTGTTCAGAAGATCTGGCACTCTTTTTCATGGCTACAAGTTTGTCACACATCATACAGGTCTGGACTCATATCAAATTGTAACAGTCTTAAGCAAGTGGGAAATAATTGAGTGGCATTTTGGCACAAAATTGTTTCAACTCATGGCTTCCACACACAGATAATTCATCTGCAGCATGTTTATAGTCTCTGGGAATGTCACAAAAGGCCAATATTGTCTCATTTGGGTCAAATCGGGGCCCCACGCAGGTCAGTCTGCAAGGAAATCACCTGTTTTGTCTTGTTTAAGTCTGCTACTGACTGATCAGAGACAGTTATAAAGATTCTTGCACTTTGTGACTGTGATTTCACCTCAATTTGTCTGTCTGGTCATTTGGACCCAAGACAATATTTGTAACTTCACAGCTTACATAGAAATAGGACTAAATGAAACAGTACATTCTTCTAATGTTGGGGTCAATCTCAGAAAAGTCATCAAACTTCAAGTTGAAATATACTGCTAACTGAATTTTTTTATGTTTTTTTTTTTTTTTTTTACCAAAGTGCTTGGACATTTTCACCCAAAGTCAACTGGAGGGTTTATAAACATGACAGCAAACCACCTGACTTTTTGTTAGTATTTGCAGTCTATGGTCACTATGTGAAGGTAATAAAGTCCCTTTTTTAACTTGTGTAAATTTTTTTGGTGTTGCAATTTTGAAATTTTGAGAGACAGGAGGATGATTGCTGAGACTAAACAAATTCCTTTTAAACACAATTTTTTTGCAGGCCATTGTAATGTATTTTCTCTTGTATGTGTTTGAGATGAAAAAGACACAAGAAACACACTTTGCTGATGTAATGTCAACTCTTTTAGAGAATATTGAGCGCACGTTTAAGCTTCGCTCACATAGCTCTAAGATTTTAATAGAAATTGAAAAGAGAGAAATGAATGATAAATCTTAATGAAAAATAGGTATAGGAAGAGAGGAGGGCAGTTGTGTCTCAAACCATCCATGCCACATAATTTTGACTCTGATGAATTAAAGGAAATTACTGCAAAAGCAAACAGTGTATGCATTCCCAGAGGTATCATTTATCACCTCCTGATCTGTCAGGCTACTTAGTCAATTATTGCCCATGAATTAATCCATCTTCAGTATTTCCATGAGGCTAACAGTGGTTGTCACATGGAAGAGGTAATTCATCACCGACTGACCACTGGGGAAGGGGAATAACATTTACCTCAAGTTATGTTTTAAAACTTTCTATCACAATGTTTGTTGAGCAAACTTGCATCTTTGCAAATGATTGACTATAAAAGACACATATTTTCAATACAAAAGGGGCATCTTGCTTGGTTATTTAGATACAATTCGCGCAGTGAACTGGCACAGATGTCCTAGTTTTTAAATACATTTTCTTTCTCTGTATCAAAGCAGATGGAAAATTACCCTTCAAAGTGGCGCCGTTTCCAGTGGTACCTGAACGCACCATATGATCCAATCAGAAAAGGAGGGGGAAAAAAACTGTCAACAGGCCTCGCCTTCCGTGACGTAAGGCTCACGCTACGGTGCGCCATTTGTGACTAGCATAAAAAAAGCGCGGACCATCGAGATAACCGCAAAATCATGGGTAAGAGACACTCGTCGCTTGATTTTGTGAAGCCAATTCAATAGAGCTATATTTAAGAAACCAAAACTGTAATACGAGTGGTGTAAGGATGAATTGTTTGCTCTGTCGGGAAAACTGTATCTCTGATAAACGTTAGCCTCCTTTTTGGGTCTCTGTGCTGCCGTCGTTTTCCAAGCCTTGAAACAGTTTAGATCCGCCTTCGTCTCGGTCTAATTGGCTCTCCGTAGAAGAAGGATCACTTTGATTGGACGCGCTGTGTGTTTGTCAAAAGATAGTCGAAGATCACGTTGCTAGCTAGCGAGTTAGCTGTGGTATGCAGCATCTAGATGGGTCCTTATTTCGTACCTGTGCTCAGGTGTTGAATTTATATTCCTGAGCGCTGACTTTTCCTTCTCTTTTCAGCTGGAGATGTTTGTCATTTTCACTGCAATGTTTTGTGTGCTCTTTCAACGAGTTTGGCCAACTTTTACACCACTTCTTGACAATTTAAGTGGCATTAGTTTAATAAGAGCACAATATAATGTGTATACTCTAAAAACGAATACATTTTCAGTTTTACAAAGTTGTGTAACCGGATTTTTATTTAATCGCAATACAAAAGTGCATATTGTAAATAATGATGTCGTTCTTTGAGAGTTTATTCTAAATATTCTAATTATTTTGTCATTCTATTTTATATTGTTAAGACAAGCTATAAATTAACGTTTGTTCAATATAAAGCTCACAACTTCAACAATGCCCCACTTAGGGGATAAAAAGGCAATATAAAATAATGGTGGTTAACCTCAGATTTACATTGTAATAAAGATACCCAATATGTTATTTAGAAAATATATTTTTGTCTGTGAGAATAGACGTATTGCCAGCAGTATGTGAATTTGATGTGATAAAACAAACAATATGTATGTATAATGTCTACTCTAGATTGATTGGTATCTTCTTTTTCAAAAATGTTATTCCGTATTTTCTCCATCCAATTTGACAAAAATAATAATTTAAAAAAAGTTTACTTTTGGGATAATCAATGACTTGGGATAAGATTATTCCACACAACAAGACACTTGTGTCTCAAACTGCAACCCAACATGCAAAGTGTTTTCATGTTTTTTACTGTGCAGGCATGGCAAGTCGAGATTCGCATTATTTTTGTCATCATAAATTATTTAAAAAATTCTACTAGCACGGAAAATTAACAAAGCACTTTTAAATAAAGCACAACTGATTGCGTGAAAACTCTACGTAAAAGAGACGTATGTTTCCAATGATCCTAATAAGCTGGGATAAGGAAAGTTAATATAATAATTAAAATAGAAAAATAAAATTTAGCTTCAAATACAAAAGGGGTTTATTGAGATATAAACACCTTGTGTGCCTAAAGATTTATAACCCTGTATTGTAACAGGAAAATCTGTCCAACACAAGAGGCCTACAGCTTTGATCTGTTTTGCCTAGCTGCTGGACAGGATACGTAAATAAAAAAAAGGATAACATAATAAGTAAAAAAAAATCCTGAACAACTTTCTGTGAAATTTGCTGTCGCAAGCTTTATGAGGTCATGGGGCAAAATGTGTTGTTTTAATCTTAGACCCCAAGAAGAACAAATCAAGTGTGATTGGAGTTGTCAGCCAACAGGTTGTTTAAATGTAGTCTAACAGTTAAAAATGTTATCTCTACGATATATTTATTTCAGATGTTTTTGGTTTGAATTTCAAATTTGAGGTTAAAGGCAGCGACTCCTTAGGAACAATTATGTTTGGTACAGCATAACCCTATTTTTCAGTGTTGCAGGTAGACCATATATGTCCAAGGTGTTGCAGATATTTGGAAAATGCATAAAAAAGTATACTTTGAATTTTGTTTAGTGAGTTTAAGTTGATTTTACTATACACATAAACATCTGACTTCTCAATTATACTAAATTACATCTAATTTACAGACAACATTTCTCTACTTATAGTCTTTTTGAGTAGTTCTTTTATCGCGAAAACATTGGTCTTAAGTATGTGAGGCTTCAGGGTTAAAAAGGAAACCAACACATATATTTCATCTTGTCATAATAGGTTAAAAGAGGGACGAAGGCTAAATGAGCTGAAGAAGAGCAGGGCCGCTTAAAGGGAAGCGGCTGATTCTTTCACTGCTTCCTCTGGGAGTCCTTAAAGCTGTGTTTTGATGGCTTAGGTCATTTATTGATAATAACAGAGATAATGGCTGTGCAGAAAACATATACATTAACAAATCATTAAAAATTGCTTTAGAGCTGCATTAAGCAATTACCCCTTATGTGCACAAATTGGTGGTCGGTATAATTATTTTCCTAAAGAGAAACTTTAGTATTCTTTTAATTTCTAATTTAAGCTATCTATAGAGAAACTTCAGTATTCTTTTAATTTCTAATTTAAGCTATCTATAGAGAAACTTTGTAAATTCTCTGAGGAAGTCCCTCCAGTCAACAGATGCTTCGACCAGTAAGAAGCTGAAAACAAGTTTTCAACATTTCTCTACATTTGTAGCATTACGCAAGTAGATGTGGCAGGCATGGAGGTGGCAGTGTGATGATTGGTTAATAAGAAGGCTTGTGTTTCAGAATTTTTTTTGGGTGCAAATAAAAAAAAAGATATATTAAACACAAATCTAAATCTAAATGACATGCTATCAAATATATATATATATATATATATACTGACAGGAAAATGAAATTAGTATAATTTGGTTCCAGCATTTTGGGAGTATTATGCAGGGTTTTTAATGGTTTAGTTAAGAGATTTTCGCTTATTTAATTATTTCAGAAAGAAAAAATCTTCCATGAGGTTCTGGTTGGCCAGCGCTATTTGTCTCCCAAAATTCCAAAATGGTTTCAGAAATATGAAGGAGATATTACTCATGAGTATTTTTACAAAATACATACACTATAAAAGCTGGTGATTTGATAGGAACTTTAACTTTTGTATATGAATCAAGCAGCAATTTTTGCAGTAATGATTTGTGTTTTTGAACACTAGATGGCGCCATTTCCTTGTCCTTGAAAAGCCAAAGTGTTCTTCTGTACTACTTTCTCAGATGTTTGTCTTTTAACTCTCCAAAACTTTTTGTCTTTGTTCACCCTCCTCAGGTTTTTGATTCAGAAGGACTAAACTGAATGCCAGCGCCGGGCCAAACCAAAGCAGGTTATGACATGGCAGAAACACAAATGTTAGTAAAGGAGGCTGCTGAGTGCAAAGAGCCTCTGACTGACAGCAGTGAGAAGGGGCAGCCAGTCGATGTGGAGATGGAGGTATCTGCAGGTGACTCTGCAAAAGGAGCTGCTGAGGCTGACGAAGCAGATGGCAAACTGGTGATGAGGTCAGAGCCTGCACATGCAGATGGAGATAACGTGTGCACGGTCTGTGGTTTCTCAGCCAAGTACCCAAGATCACTCAAGATTCACTATGCACGAAAACATGGGAAGAACTCTGAGCAAACTCCAAAGGCTCCTGAGCAAAATCCAAGCACTTCTGATGTGAGTTCAGCTGACATCCAACTAGAAGCTGTCTCAGAGAGAGAAAAGGACGGCAGCATTTTACAAAAAAACAATCCTGACAAATTAAACTCAGCATTAAATAATGATGGTACAGAGATTAGTGTACCTAAAAAGAGAAGCAGTTATCAAGCACAAGACAAGCAATGGACGGTTCAAGAAGAACCACTCCATACCCAGAAGAGAAGACTGAGCAAGCGAATCCCAAAACCTAAGATTATTCATTCCTGCAACTACTGCGGGCAGGAATTCAGAGACAAGTCTCCTCTTGATGTTCATGTCCAGAGATACCATACCAAAGATGTCCCATACACATGTGAGTATTCCCTGGGTTATTCTGCAGTTTCAAATCTACAAAAACATGTTCAAACTTGGTTTAGATTTCAAATGAGGAAACAGTTGGTTGAAGTGCATCTTTGAAATGTCTTTCAGTTGATGCTGATGAGAATGCGAGCGAGAAAGACGATGCCAGCAGTCAGACTGATGATGCGAAGGAGAAGCCGACACAAGTGGCACCCAAACATCTCAGCAGGTTCCAGATGAAGTGTGTGAGCTGTGACTTCAGGGTTGGCAATGCCACGGTGCTGGAGAAGCACACTCGCGTCAAACACCTGGACCTGAAGTGGTACCGCTGCAAGCTGTGTGACTTCTATGCGGCCACATCTGAGTGGATGGAGGTTCACTTGTCCTCAGATGGTCACCAGCAGCAGCAGCAGCAGGAGGAAAAGAAGAGTCCTGCATCTTCCTCGTTTGAGACATATGTTGAGAGTGTCAACAGGGATTGTGCTAGAGATGGTGGTGATGTGGATCAGGTAGTTGGTGGAGAAAAGGGTTTGACAGAGAAAGAACAGGAAGATGACGAAGCAGCGGAAGCCAACATGACTGCATCAGCCAAGGAAGAAGATGGAGAGTTTGAGCCACCAAGGAAAAAAAGAGGGCGACCGAAGCAAGGCTCCTCTACCACATGTGGACACTGTGGCCTGGTTGTGTCCAACGCCACCAACCTCAGCGTTCATATTCGTCGTAAACACAGCAAAGAGTACGGTTACAGCTGCACTCTGTGCAATTACAGCTGTGTGACTAAAGGAGACATGGATCGCCACTGTTTCACCAAGAAGCACATTAAACGAGCACAGGGGGGTTCTAACAAGAACCCCGACTCGTGTCACATTCAGGCGTCATTGCTGGAAGCCACACCTACACAAAATAGTACCACACAGAGCACAGATGGAACTCGGGAAGCAGAGGACACAGTTGTCGAAGAAGACAAAGTAGAGGAGCAGACTCCGTCCGATGTGGCTCAACAGCAAAGCAAATATGACTCAGTGAATGCCTGCAGCCTCTGTGATTTTGTTGCTCAGTCAATTCCTTCCCTCCATCTTCACGTCAAGAGAAAGCACACCAAAGACTTTGAGTATGTCTGCCTGGCGTGCGGCTATTATGCGGTCACAAACAGGGAAATGTATCGCCATGCCAACACAGAGAAGCATAAACAGAGAAGCCAGAGATACCTGGAACTGCAGGGGGGCCAGCAGCAAAAGGCTTCAGAAGTCCCCTTAAAACAGAGGGAGATCATAGAGCCTTCCGGGGAAAACTCTAATCCCAACCCAGAAGATCCAATCTCTGCAGATGGGATGGAAAATTGTTCTAGCAACAGGGAAATCCACAATTTATCAGTATCTTCTGCTACCACAGAGACGGTGGTTACTGTGTCTGCTGATGAAAAACACCCTATCGCATCTCCTGGGGTTGAACCAGACCCGAGCAACCCAACCACTGGGCAAGTGGGGCTGCCTGAGGCCCAGCAGGCTTCTGGAGAACTTGAAGTAAATGAATCTTTGCCGCAAGAGAGCATGGAGGAGAAGGGTGAAGATTTTGAAGAACACATGGATGCAGATGTGATTGTAGACACACAAATGTCCAAAGCTCCACCATTTGATGCCGCTATTGTGTCTGTGAAGGACTTAAGTGTACAGGAGCATGCACCATCGGAAAGCTCTGAAAGTTCCACCCCCACTCCATGTTTAGGTACATCACCCTCAGAGGTCTTACTCACCAGCTCTGTACATGTAAAGAAGCACAAACTTAAGGAAGTGAAGATGAGGGACGAAGCCAGAATCAGCATTTCTCGCATACGTTGTGAGGACTGTGGTTTCATGGCTGATGGAATCAGCGGCCTCAATGTCCACATTTCAATGAAGCACCCTTCCAAAGAGAGGCATTTCCACTGTCTTGTGTGCGGCAAGTCATTCTACACGGAGAGCAACCTGCACCAACACCTGACCAGTGCTGCCCACCTCCGCAATGAGCAGAACAGTGTGGAAGAGTTGCCGGAAGGGGGTTCAAGCTTTAAGTGCGTGAAATGCACGGTTCGCTTTGAGTCAGAGCAGGACTTGTTTGTTCACATCAAGGAGAAACACGAGGAGCTCCTGAGGGAGGTCAACAAGTATGTGCTGGAGGACACGGAGCAGATAAACCGTGAGCGAGAGGAGAATCAGGGCAATGTTTGCAAATACTGCGGCAAGGTGTGTAAGAGCAGCAACTCTATGGCCTTCCTGGCACACATCCGCACACACACTGGTAAGCAACTTCTTTTATTAACTCAGTCATGCTTTCTGTCTGCTGCAGTCTCAGTGTCTTATGCTGTGTTCACATCAGGCTCGGGAACATGTGCTTAAGCGGCTACTCCCACTGAAAGCCTATATAAATGTGTTAACTCACCTTTCGGCCTTTTGTGTCAAAACCTCTTGCATTCACGCGTCACTACGCAAGTTTCTAAGTCTGTTTTGGGGCTGTGTATACAGACCATGGCCATTGAACCCTTGTTGAAAGTAAAACCAGTTGAACTTTGACCAATCAGGGACTCGGATTTGGTAGTGTTATATATGGGTTTTCAATTGACGCAAATGCCAACTACTTGAACATTTATCATGAAGGAGAAATTAATAATTGTGGTTTGTGCCCGTCCAGAATTTTACAACCCCAAGTCAACATTTCCCACCTCAAACTGTGAGTGCATGCACTAGTATCGGGTAGTGGCTGTCCAGTGTGAACACCATGCCAAACGCATGTTCAACTATGCCCATTTGGCGCGTTCTTGAACATGCGTCACGCTTGGTAGTTGATACTTGCTATATACAGGTAGTCAGCCAACTTAATTGTTTTGATGAATCTAAGTTCATGTGAAAGGTGAGATTCGTCCTAGGATTGTGGGGCATTGCAAACAGGTCACATAGAAAGATCAAGGTCACTTCAACTTGTATCTTTAAAGACTCTCTCCGATCATCTTTTGATCTACTGTAAAAGCATTTTACTGGTCTATTAGTTATAATTACACCCGCTTTTAGCCAAAAAAAAGCTGTGTTGTTTTCAAGGACATAGTTTCTGCAAAGCAACAAGAATTCATTAGACATTTCTCTCTGAGTTGTGAGTGGGACTGTTGGCGTGAGTCAGTGCGACACTATTTCCCCTCACCTATCTGTTTACATGCTTTCCCACTAGCTTACAGCCTCTTATACCCCCATCCTAACATTACTGATGTAACAAAAATGGTGAGCAATATTGGAGCTTACATGGATCTAGTTGTCTGTTGGTAAATGCATTAGAATAGAGCAGAGCAGGGAGCTTGTGGACCACCCAGTGTAAACTCGAATTCGAATAAAGAAATACTCAGAAATGCAACTTTAATCTTAATTTTCTTCATACCCTCCATCATCAGAAAAAGGTCACAAGAACATGTTAAAAACACCCAAAACACTATTTTTCTTGGAGCGGGTCTTTAACACAAAAGGGACCCTAAACTCTGTTGTAGATCAAACAAGTGAACTCTGGTCAACTTGAGAAAAAAATGCACTCTTATGCAGTTGACATGGGTGTGAAAGCTGACTGTTTTTCTGTTCACCAAAAAGCAGACACAAACCAAAGCACAAAGTTTTAAATGTGTGCTTCATTATTAGTAAATTAAAAAAATAAATCTTGTCACAGTGCAAATCTGAAAAGCAGGAAATCACCCAAAACATTTTGAGGTATTTGGTTGGTTATTAAGGTGCATTAATAATGAGCAGACTTTTTTAAAGACATGATGGTCTGACAGCTAGCAACACTTTTATTTTTCTTGCTTTTTTATTTCTTGGGATGGGAGCTCGCTTTCCCAAGTGAGCAGTTGTAGAAACTGTTCAGGTGGTTTTGTCCATTTCATCCTTTTGGTTCACTACAAAGTGTACTGTGTGTAAGAAACCAAACTAAAGATATTATCCTTAATATCAGTCTTTGCCTATTTAAATTGAGTTGATAGGACTATCTCAGTATGAGAACAGTACCTGACCAAGTGACCCAATCATAATACTACCCCTGCAGGCCATGCAGACTCTAGAACAGACGCTAATAGGTGCATTAGTTCATCTGCCTGATACACCTGGATTTAGGAATATAGTATTTCTGGATTTTCAGATGAAATAACCTGTCTGCATTGCTCAAAGAGTCACATCTTTGTGCTTTTTTTTTTTGCCAACTATCACCTTGATTTAATTGAGAAGTAATGTTTTAAGTCTTGGACGTCTTTTTAGTTTCATTGTCTTGGTCTCTTCACACTAAGGTGATGGCAATATTCTGAGATTCTCAACTGAATACTGATTTATAGTTTTTCCAATATTGTTTTGTGTTTACATTTTTTTTCTGTGTCAGCGATCTTCCTTTGTATTTAACCTTTTTTTTTAAGTAGAGGTCATCCTCAAAGATACATTTCCACCCCCATCAATCCAGGTTTTAGTTGTGTTGGACATTTCCTGAGAAAAGTTCAGCATTTTTATCAGCCTCTTTTTGCTATTTGCCTGATGCACTCCAAGAGTTTGACCCTTCTGAATCAGGGGATCAACTTTTGGACAACCACGTGTTTCTTAATGGTTGTTTAAAGAATTAGAGACTACTTACTGCACCAGTTAGGATTAAATACCTTGTTACCTGATAAAACATATTAATGACCGCAGTGCTTTTCTTCTGGGAGCCTCTTATCTATTGGCTTAGTCAAATCCAGGTGGCTTCCTTTTTTCCCCCTTTCTGCTTTGTTTACACACATATGAAGAATTCACTTCTTTTAAAAAAGTGTCTTCATGAGATACATCAGAATGCATTTTATTTTAATTTTATTTTTTATTTAGACTTACACTTTAACTGATGCCTCATTAATTGTGCAACCTCTTGTAACTGATACATGTTTCACTGAAAATCTGTAAGGAATAATGTCCTCTTGCGACTGCTCTGCCATTATGCCATTGTTATTTGGTCCCGCCGTATTAAGTAGGGAGATACAGTCTCTTCTTTGCAGCCCAGGCTAATGTTTGGGCTACTATCTACTTCAGCCAGGTAATAGCTCTTTCTCTAGAGGTGAAGGTAAAGACTGATTGAGCTTCAGACTAGCAGGAGAGATGCTAATGGAGCCCAGATTGGGATTTCCTGAGCAACGCTTGGTCAGAGACATGTGCGACTCATAATTGATGTGTCCATTACCAAGACTCAGTTGTAATTATAGTCAATAAGTCTCTGTAAATGTGTTAAAGCTTAGGCTAAAAGCATTGGAGGCCCAAAGAGAGGTGGGCTAATAATTTAAAATAATCAATGCAGACATATTCAAAGCCTCTAATTTCCCTTGTGTCTGTATGTCCATGTTTGTGTGGGCAAGCGCTCGTGGGCCTAGTCAATGTGTGTATATGTCAGCCTTCATGGCCAGCTGATTATCCTCAATCCATTAGGATTTATCTTGTCATTTATAATGCAAAGCAGGGCTGAGTTGGTCAGGGCTTGGGCTGCGAGATGTCCGGCAGGTTAAGAACACAGGGCGCTCTATTACTTTTCCCTGACCGTGTGTATTAATTGCTTTTAAAATCAACTTAATGCAGCAATGAGATGTGAGGGCGCCATCAATAAATGCGCCATCTGCCTCCTGTGGTCCATCCCCCTTTCAGTCTAAACTCTAATGGGACTTTAATTGAAGTCCGTGTCTGTGATTTCTGCGTTCACGCCTTTATATGCGCCTTGTGCGTGTATGAAGTAAGTCGCCCTTGATATCACCAGATGAAGGAAGACTGTTCTCCCTTTATGACTGAAGAGTTTGAGGGTGTGCTTCCCTCTGGCAGTCCTTGCAAGAAATCTCAGCTACAACTTCCTCTGGTGTTTGACTTACTGCATTATCAAACATGTGCTGGTGTTTTATGCTGCCTTATGGCATGCATGAATTTCAGCAAAGGACGCAAATTATGACGCAGTAAACCATGCTGCTAAGCTGTATATTTTGAGAAACTACTCTAGAAAATTTTGAGTTAATCCTAGAAAGATTTTACCATCTTTTTTTATTTTCTTGGCATGTTTTTCTGCAACCCTTTAGAGCTCATTGAAAGTCAGTATTTCCCTTGCTAAACTCAAACTGCTTGAAGCTGTAGGAGTTGGACACTGCAATGCTGATGATTCATGGTTAGCACCACTCTCTTCTTATTAATGTTTGGTCGGTGCGCATTCATAACTTTATCTACTGTCATAATTCTTGAGTTTTTGAGGTCATTTACTTAGTGTTACTTAAGAAAATGGAGGCACTGACTCTGAGGTCCCAACAGATGGCTTCAAGTCAAGGACATAGAGCGACTTGTCAAACGACTCACATTTTTGGATTTACCTCCATTTTATGCGGCAGAGTTATAGTCCTGTTTATATTCAGGTTTTCTTGTTTGCGTAAAGCACTCATTCGGTTTTGACAACATGTACTAGTTGGTATTATTGCTGAGTTCTCCCATTACACTGAGTTATTTACCTTTTCTATGTTGGTCATTAATTGTGAGAGTTTGTTTTCGGGGCTGCAGAGCAGCACGGTGGGGGTCTGCCAGGCCTGGAGCTGGGAGCACGTCCAGATCCTTTTAATTAAGACCTAGTTTTTATTCATTTGATTAATCAGTTAAATCAGGGGACGGTAGTGGGAGGCTGCACACAGATTTGTCAATTTGTCCCTTACAGGAAGCACGCACACATGCTTGTGTTTTGTCAATGAGGCTCCGACTGGAATTTGCATTTTGAAGCAAATTGGGCACTTTTTCACCGGAGCAGGTTGACTGACCTCAGACTGAGCCTTAAAGCAATGGACACACTTACCAGGCATGAATATTATCAGTCGGCATGTCATGTGTGTTTGCAACAACTATGAACAGAATTTTACATAGCAGCAGATGGATTTTACCAACATTTGTTTTACTGATGATAGTATATATTAAAGAATATTGAATCATCACAATATCATGTCCAAAGTCTGGCCCGTGGGCCGGATTTCCAACGGCCCGCAGGCTCCTTTTGTAAAATCGTGTGTAAACTGTACGATTTCTTGATTGTGGTTGGCTAAATTACGTTTTCATATTCGTCATGAAGATGCACTAGCATACGATACATGTTAACTGGGTGTGAACGGTCTGAAGAATTGACCAATTGACAGTGATTTTGGTCATTCAGATGCATTTGTTCCATGGGAAGAAAAGAAAAGTATGCCATTGCAATACAATAAACAGTAAACGGTAAGCAGTTAATTTAAATGTAACGTACAGTAAAAAGTTAAAAGAATGTCAGGCTGAATGGTTGGCCCGTACACATTTCTGCCTCACCAAATCTGGCCCTCTGCGCGACATTTTTGGACACCCCTGACTTAGTGGCTTGAGAGCTTGGGGGTTTAAACTAAGTGAACATCAATCGCTGGGGGGTTTTATGAATTAATTGAGTTGCATTACAAAACATAAAGGATGTTTTCAGAGTTTAAACCAACTAATCAAGCACAAAGTCAGTGTTACTTTAAAGCTTTAGTCTTCTGTTGGTTATAGTTGTGGTAATAAAACTGAAAATTAGCATGTTGGTGAAATTCATCTATTAGGAAGATATCAGTAAAAATGCATTTGCTGAAGGTAAATATAGATAAAGTAAATGAACTGAAAACAGGGTAAACATTTGAAAAAATTAAAATTTTGGTCTTAAATGTGAAATAATCATTGCAGGAGTTTGGAGAAAATCATAATACATTTTTCTCCTCCTCAAGTAGAAAGGCCGATGGCATGGCAGGAGTGTGTGTCAAGAGCAAGACTTCAGTCAGGTTTTGTGTGCACGTCATGAAACATCGCATAAGGTTCTTGTCTCCACTCAGGAAATGAATTAGTCATTCCCTGTCTCATCTGGGATGGGAGGGAGCCACGTCGCCCCTGCATGGATGACAATATTAATTTAACATGACATCGCATTGATGGTCAATTTCAGTTTCAGGGAGGCTGTTTAAGTGGAGTGGTAGAGTATTAATGTGATAAGATGTGAGAACGAAGGGACGTTACATCTCTCTCCTCGCTGCCATGTTTCATAATCAGCCAGCCATCTGGACAAATCGGTTCCCCACGCGCCTCTCTCTGTTTCTTCTCAACTTCAGGTTGCATGTGTCTGAGAGTGTGTGAGTGTGAAGGAGGGATGGTGATTGTCTTTCCTTCTGTTTTTTCCACGGGTGATCATGCTTTGGGAGTTTGATGCGTTTGTGTGTGCGAGCAGGCTTTTGGAGCTTTGAGGTGGGATGGTGGGTGTGGTGTGACTCCCTTCATCTGTCTTTTTGTTTTTGTCGAGTGTTGATGACTTTTTTGTGTGTGTGATTTCTCTATATTAGGCGTAATTCAAATAGCTACTTTCAGGGGGAAA
This sequence comes from Adrianichthys oophorus, assembly GCA_036245035.1. NCBI lineage: Eukaryota > Metazoa > Chordata > Actinopteri > Beloniformes > Adrianichthyidae > Adrianichthys > Adrianichthys oophorus. Next base: position 19,778,357 of record BSAI01000207.1, read on the forward strand.
TTAATTAATTCTTTCTTGTTTTGTTTTTGGTCATGTTCTATATCTAAAAGCCTTTGTGACTGGACTCTGTGTAATACTCAGCAGGTAGATTCAAAATGAAGAAGCTGGTTTTTCTACCCTCATGCCCCACCACCCTCTGTCCCTTGTGTTTATGAGCCTTGTTAACACAAGCTTGCCTTTCAATCTTCGTTACCGGCATAAAATTCGATGTGTCGTACTTCCAGCTCACAGCAAGTGAACCTTGTATGAACGAATTAGAAATCTACACAAAATGCTTAATCAAATCAACCGCTGCCCCTAGAATAAATATTATAGGACGTCTTGGGATGTTCACTCACAGAGGGTGAGTGCGTTTGCTCAAAGGTGTGTACGTGGGTATCATACCAGGTTGCCGCTCCACACCTGCGTGTGGCACTGGGTCATGTTGGCCTTAATTTGCCTCAGTCTGCTGTCAAAATATTCATTACGCTTTATCGTGCGGACATGTTTGATTTAGGTGAGGAAGAGCAGGAACCGGCAGGTTTTTTTCTAGAGTTGTGCGAGGTTTTGCATGCAGTGAAAGCTTTTGTACAGATGTTGGATGATTCAAAATGGTCGGATATAGAAACATACGTGAAAAGATGTATTTTGCGCATGTTTTTGTGTTTTTGACAGGAAAAGTGAGTATAACATTGAATCAAAGTACTTTTACAGGATCCAAACGAACAAAACAAACCAAGTTTTATTAAAGAGTTATGTTTACTGTAGTTTTTCTAATGGAATTGTGCTATTAGCAATTTCAAGTGATGTAAGAACAACCAAATTATTTTTGTGATTTGTTAGAGACTGCCTAACCTGTTTTCTTTTCTTAACCGCTTGCTTGTCTGCCTCCCTCATGTTTAATTTGAGTTTCCGGTGGTTTATGCATCAAACTGATAGTCCATGCATCTGCCCTCACTTCTCTGCTCTTAAATGATGGATGGCAAAGAGAAGCTTTGCCACTCTCTCAAATGCTACCCCGCCCTCTGGACTTATTAATGACAATAATTAGGAAGAAACCTCCCTGTGAAGCCCGCCAGAGTGATTAGTGCTTTAATGATGGAATGGGAGGGAGTGAGCGCACACAGAATTGATTTACGTATTCGCCCTGACCTTTGAAATCCAATTTACGCATCCACAGGCAAAGAAAGAGGAGGTAAGAGATGAAGGAGAGTGACAAGGATAGATGGAGAGTGAAAGAAGAGCTACTTGGCACTTGAAGTGTGAAAGAAGTTTCATGGGGATTGAATAGGGGCATAAGTTTTGGGACTTTTTCCTCATATTGTGGCTGTGAAGCAGATTAAAGTAGTGACTCAGGGCTAATAAGAAAAAGCTCCTAGATTCATAATTGCATGTATGATCTTATCAAATGTTTATTCCACACAGAAATAACAGACTTGTTTTCTGAGAGTTTCTACTTCTTGTTTCTGACAGACATATTGATGCTTTTATTTTGTAGGATCTAAGCCTTTCATGTGTAAGATCTGCAACTTTGCAACTGCTCAGTTGGGAGACGCGAGGAACCACGTGAAAAGGCATCTCGGCATGAGAGAGTACAAATGTCACATCTGTGGGTGAGTAAAGAAAAAAAAAACATTCAAAAACCATTTACTGATAATTTGATTTCACGTTTTAACTGGAGACAAAATGTAAGTTTTTGCTTTCACAAGTAAAAACTAATCAAAAGCTTGCTTTTGTCCATCAAATTCACTTGTAAATGTGGTTTGAAAAAATGTGGAAAGTTCTGGTGGTTATAGATGAGTGGCTCATATTTATTTTAAAAGCACAATTTAAAAAAACTATTTTCAAAGAAACTGTTTCCTTAAATAATTATTTTTGTAATGGTCACCATTGTTCAAGTTGACAAATCAAATTGAGACTCCATCCAAATAGTCTCAGCCAATGGTTCTTGCCCCCCCCATCAAGAGTGATCTGCTAATTATCAATTGTACGGCCCAATTTAAACTGCATTTGTCTCAGGCTAATTTAAAATTCAAGTCAATTAAACCCTGCCTGACCACAGCAGGAGAAGTTGAGCCTTTTTGCTGCCGAGGTGATACATTTTTGAAACAATTTGAAATTCCGTGATTTGATTTTTATATACATTTAATTAAAGAAATTAAAAAAAAAACTTTTTAATGAGACAGTTTGAGTCTCCTTATTTTTAAGCTTCTTTTTCTTGGTCCTCCAGTTGAGAGATCCAGTTTCAGCACAGTTTTTAGCTGTAGTTTACTCAACTCATAGTGGACTGAAAGGCTGCAAAGTACATAACACTCGTCTTCTAAACAAGCACAGTCAAACTCCAGTGTCACACATATTCCAACAAAGCTCACATTGTATCTTTTAACTGAAAAACAACACCTGATCCAGGTAAGGAGCAACAGGTGGGGCAGGGTTTGGAAAACAAAAAACAAAACAGCAGTATGACGCCCATCAAGGTCTGGATTCCGACATCTTTACTCTAATGATATCCACTTGTAATTATATCTCCCCCACCATGTTCGGTGAGTTACTGTAGAGTTTTTTTTCAAAAAGTTTGGAAATTTACTTTACAATGTTCCCTTATGTATTACTGGGGTTACGTTCTGAAAATACCCTGCAATAGGTGAAATCCCTGAAGTAGAATTACATTTATTTTAAGGCTGTAAAACTCCTCACTACACACTTTTCTAGACATTTTATCTCAGACAGACATTCATATTTTTACACTTTTCTCTCTTGTTTAAACTCCTTAAAATTCAAACCTTCATAAAAAGTAAGTCCAGCATTATGGAATGAAAACAAAGACGCGATTGCAATCGAAGATTTATTTCTTCCTGTATAGGAGACCTGGCATGGAGGAGGTAAATTGACAAGGTCAACAGCCAATCAGGACACAGAAAACCGTTATAAAAACTGTTACAAAGATTGTTACAAAAAATACTGTTACACCAGAATACTCTTGAAAAGTATGCAAAACTGCACCACAAAAAATCAGCAAAAAAACAGGACAGCAATACAGCAAGGGGCCACTGTATTGTCATCATCTCTAAAATGCGGTCCACTGGCTGGTAAAATTGTTTTCACTTTTGGCTGAATTTGTGAACTTACAGTCAAACTTTATGCTTCTGGTAAAACAAAGAATGTAAAACTCTATCGGTTACCACTAAGTTCATGTTTTTGTCAAATCACTCTACAGAATTAAAGTCCAATGTCTCCATATGTTCAATTATGTTTTTTCCATTTTTTGGAGAATGACTCTCACAGTGGTTTCCAAAGGAGTTCTGAAGCCTCCCCTTTCTGTGTCACACCAGGGATTGTTTCCCATTCAGTCTCTGTGTTTCCTTGAATTAGCCTTTTCTTGTCTGCTTCACTTTGCCATAAACAAAGAGATTTCTTCATAAAGTCAATTTGGCATTTTTCAAGATAAAGTTATTTGGTTATTTATCATAAAAAGATGGTTGATTCAATTTGTAGGGCATCATTTATTCGTTCTGTTTTTTTAACCCCCACTTACAATGGTACCTTTACATTTATTTATGCCAAATGTTACTCTTATAGTGTAAACTGCAAACCAAGACTATTAAATGAAGGAAAAGGAAAGCCAACCCATTTTTATTGTCTTTAATGTGAGCAGTGTTTTGCTTTTTATTTAAGATAGATCCTGAATTACATTTTTAATATGCATTAATTAAATATGGGGTTAAAATGATTTAAAATCAATCTTTAAAGTTTTTCTGCTACTTTTTATTATAAAAAAAAGATTTTAAGTTTCCAATAAAAGTTCCATATTCTTATTTAAAATATTTATATCAAATATTAAAATAATAATAAATGTAATAATATAATAATAATATTAGGTATAAAGTTATTTTTGAATCATGTTGATCAAAAATTGATCAAAATTGAATTGATTCCTCTGAGATAATATTCAGAAAAAATCCCGTTTCCAGAAAAAAACACTTTTTAATTTTTTTTGTCATATTAATATGTAATTGATTAACTTATTAGTTGATTCTTTTTTTCTTAGGGAGTTAATGAATAAAATCAGACGAGAGCTGCAAGTTCTCATTCACTAGAGCTTTTTTCTGAAATTGTGACGGTTATATTTAGGATCTAAAACATTTAACTGACATCTAAAGGAATGTATTTCTTCAAGCTTAGCCTCTTTAGAAATAACAGTGTGGTGTGGTTCATTTTTCACAGGTGTTTGTTTTGAGTCAAATGTGCTAAAAAATTAACAGAAAGTTTATACAGACAAGAATGTGGTTGTAAATACTTGGTGGTGCAGCTCTGATCACAGCTCATTTTACCCCCTGCATGTGGAGCATATGTTGTGCTGAGTTCTGCTCCTTCCCGCCGTGGACCTCCCCGCCGCAGCGCCATGTTCAAGCAAACGTGTGGAGCTGTTGAACATGCATTCAGGGAATACGGGAAATCGTGGGGTTTCTCATCCTTTTTCCGCCAAACTTGTTCAGGTGCCTGTCTGCGGCGATGAAGGCATTTACTGTACAGAGTTAGGGGTTTCTGCATCTGTGTGATTCTGAGTCAACCGTTCCGTTTAGTGCAGTGGCAGGGGCTTTTCATGCTTTCAAGGCTTAGGCAGAGCAAATGCGAGCATTTGCTGGCTCTGATGTTCACAAACATATTACAGCGCGAGCAAACAAGCTTTGCTTCAAACACAACTTCTTCTTTAATGAGAGGAAAAGCTCATGTTTTACAAGCCTCCCCCCTTCTTCCAAGTGCTGCAAATGTGTTGGGTTTTACTTACACACACGCTCACACACACGTGCAGTGGAAGCAGTTCTCCAATATGCTTTTAAATGGGACTACTAAATACAGCCGCTGGTTACACAAATCATGTGGATGCAGGAGCCGCGCGCTGCCAGTGCCAGCCACCGGTGACAAATCGGCCCTGTGTGTGCTTTCAGGACTGACTGATCACCAGGCCGTCCCTTCTCTTGACTAAAGAGCGGCAAACACAAAGAAACCCCCAGAAACACCCTCATTAAGGCCAGAGCCATACATACACATAACCTGCTCCCCTTCCCAAACTTCTCATACGCCCTTAATCTGAATCTAAAGTGCGCTGCTAATGGGGGGCCACAACTCACTCATAATACGATTGCCTACTTTGTTTGGGAATAACTTGGAAAAGTGAGATTATTGTGCGATTAAGATGCGTCTGTGGACGCTCAAGGAAAGGCAACATTTTGTTTAGCAAAAAGTGTTTGGTGGGAAATCTCGATTTATCATGTCAGTTAACACCACAGCAGGTTTTTCTTTTCTTTTCTTTTTTTCACAGTACAGCATTGATCTATTTCCAGTGCACAGACTCTCTTTTGCATTCATGTGGCACACTTTCAAAAAACTGCTCTTTTGTTTTCGATCAGCGGATTGTTTGTGCGTGTTTACTTTATTTTCTTTTACCCCTAAAGTAAAAAAAAAAAAAAAAAAGAAAAGAAACCTTCCTTAGGATCGATCGCTGCGTCTCCCCCTCTTAAAGTTTCAGGCTGGAACATGGGCTGGAATCCGACTCCATGAATGAATGAATGCGCTGCACCTCGGCTGTCTACCTCACTTTAGCCATAGCTTACCACCGCCGACACTCTCTCCTCTGGGGCTGAAGGGGGGGAGAGGGTTTGATAGTTAAAGATCATATTGTTTTGGCATTTAATTAACAAATGCAAATGTAAGGCCAGGACAGATTGGAGCCCCTGACCACACTGCCAATCAAACCCAACTGTGCTGGACAGTGTCTCACAACCACTTTAAAGACCCACTCCAATGAAAATGGTGTTTTTAACATGTTCTTGCAGCATTTTTCTCATGATGTAGGACATATATAAAGAAAATTAAGATTAATTAATTAAAATTACGATCTAATTTCATCCATCCATTTCCTGGGCATCTTTGCAGCAGTCTAAGCAAAGATGCCCAGACTTTTCTGATTATTTTTTTACTCAGGTCGTGAATCAGGGGCATACGATAAAATAATGTTTGAAAAAGCTTGTAGCAGTGACGTAGGTGCTACAGTCGGTGGGTCACAAGCTCCCTGCTCCACTCCTGAAGCATCCACTTGAAGACAAATACATCCATATACGCCTTCGTTTTCCTCGTCTCAACTGGCATCTGGCTCAAAACTGTACGGCTGGAAACTCTAAAATAGCTTGCCATTTTTGTTGCACCAGCAATTTTAGGTTGGGGTTGTAAAGAACTGCAATGCTAAGGTCACAAATACAACTGCCAATGGGAAGGCATCGGCAGAACTGTCAAAGTTTCATGCCACCGCCCAATTTTTAATTTGATAATTTTCAAATCGTTGCCGTGTTCTTGAATGTAGTCAGGTGTGCAGAATGTCTCGCTTTTTTTTAAACCCCGGATGGCTGGCGGCTGGTGGGACTTGATGTGGATGGCCGCCATCCAGAGACATTTACACATCATCAAGTCAGAGCTGCTGCCAACTAGTGATCCTACTGTGGCTGCCCAGCTGTCACCTCATGCCGTATTGCCATCGTCCCCACTGGACTGCCACAACATAACCTTGAAATGTTCCCAGGCGGCCACTGACTATGTCAACTTTCAGATAAAAATCGTCCGGTCGCTAGTAACATTGAAAGGAAAATTTAAAACCTTTTCTGCCACCGCATGGCATGTAAAAATGCGACTGCTGCCTCCCGCTTACAAATGCTGCCCCTTGGCCACCCGCCGAAATTAATGAAAACTTGCATTTAGGTTGCCTGGCAGTGACATTTGAAAAATATGTGACTGTAGTCTAAGCTAGCTGGAGATAGTGTAAACCATGAGATCATGGGAAATGAGGAAAGCTTAGAGATGGATAGGGAAAGATACATACTTTTCCGATCGCTAGGGATTACTCTGCACTAACGGTACCACCCACAACTCGGTGGCAAATTTTCTGATGAACTACTGCTGCTCTGCAGAAACTATGTCCTAGAAAACTACACAGGTTTTTTGATTTTGGCATAATTACAATTAAAAGACCACTGGGAACGTTTTACAAAAGATCTAAAGATGATTGGAGTGGGACTTTCTAGTCTTTTACTTAGTTTCCTTACGTCTACATCAGCTCATCTGCAGTTCCACAAAGCTGTCTTCCCCTTTTTTGCTCTTGTTTTTGAAAAGACTTATTTGTCTTAAAGAACTCTTGAAGTGTGAAAAGCCCAGAAAAACACAAATTGGCCGTTAGCGAAGAAGATAGGATTTCTCATATTTAATTGGTAAAAAAAAAAACAAACAAAAAAAAACAGGGAGACGGCAGATTCTAGCATTTCCTTCTGGTTTGTTTTGTCCACCATGGGGTGTACTTAATGAGCCTCCTCTTCCTCTCCTCCATCATCGAGCAGAAAGGCCGTGGATTCAGCATTTCCAGCCTCCCGTTCTCATTTCCTCCCCAAAGATGCAACGGACATCCAGTGCCGTTGTAGATGTTAAATTATGGATAAACAGTCTAAACGCTTTGAGGCATTGGTTTAATATCTAAGCTTTGGCCTAAGAAGCATTAACACTATCGCGCACAGTCCTCTTGTGGACCGCCGTTTTATGATTATGGGTCAAGAGCTTCGCCTTTCCGAATGTCACCTGAGAAGCTTCAAAATAAAAAAAAAACTTTGCAAAGCAGTAAAGTTTGTCTACTGCGATGGTGTTTTTCACTCCTCCCCCTCGTGTCCTCCCGTTGGAAAGAGTATATATAGTCCTGATTTCATGTAGGGTGTTGCGTGTGTGATTTGACTGTTAACAGGATGGGGCTGGCTCATGTCAGGGTTTTTATGTCCCCCCATCTTGTGAAATTGTCTGGTCTGTTCCCAGAATAGCCCATCAGTTCCGCCTTGTGTGGCTCATCCGCCGTAATGTGCCTTAATGCCCGGGTCTGTATGAGTAGTGTGAGGCCTGGCAGTGACAGTGGAGGAGCATCTTAGCTTGCTGCTTATCCAGAGAAAGCCGTCACTTAAATCAGCCTCTCTTTTGTCTGTCCACACCCCTCTCCTTCTCCCCTGACGTGATTCTCTATAATCCTCGAACCCATTCTCGTTAGAAGTCCCTGAGAACAATTTTTATGTTTTTTCCCCTCTTCCTTCCATTTAAACATTAATGGTTGTTGCAGATGAAGAGAGGGATCCCTATGAGGATGATTATAATGTCACTCCACTGATCTCCCGCTGCCCCGAAATAATTGTACATCATCGCTTTGCAGCGCGTCAGAGGGACACGTTGGTGGCGTGCAATTAAAACCGCAGAATATAACACACCAAATTACTGCCTGTCAGGCCTGTGAACAACACGCGCGGTATTTGAGTTACACTTAATCATCACGTACATTAGTGATTTTGCTAAGATCTCCTTACCCCGCCCCCTCTGCTAATGCAGCAGGCCTGTGAAACAAACTGCTTCTTGCAGGCTGCTGAGGGATTGTGTCATGTGATATCAATGCTCTGCGCATTTAGGTTTCTGAAAAATCTGTTTGGCCTAAATGGTTTTGCCATGTTCTACTGGAAGCAAAAAAGAAAAAGAAAAACAGACATTCTGAATCATGGGATGCATCTAAACCTGCAGCACCTCCAAGATTATGCTTTATCTCTGTTGCAGAGGAGTCATCTGCAGTACAAGTGGAAAGAAAATTCTATGTTTGGACAAATGGCTGTCATCGTTGAAATTTAAACTTTATTTCTGAGTTAATTAATAACACAAACTGCATTCATTGTGCAAAACACAGTGACATCACAGAACCCGTCTGGCTCCTTGCACTGATGTTTTTGCGCTTAAACAATTTATTTGAGTAACATTCAGACAAGAAAAGTTCACTCCAAACTCGGGAATGTTTAATAGTAGAAGATTTGCAACAAGTGGACCTTAAAAAATGTAGCTGCCATAAAAAAATAGAAAACTTTTCTTGCTCAGATTGCAGAAATTCATTCAAAAATGCTCTTTACTGTCATCTTTATCTATTCAATTTGACAATTGAACGTTGTTGTACTTTTAAATGTTTTTTATTTGAATCCAGATCTGTTTGCTCTCTTCCATAATTTTGACGCTAAGGACTCAGGCATGAAGCTTTGATTAAAGTAACACCTTTGTCTGTTTAAAGAGTTTAAATGCTGTCCTAACAAACTACTTTTCAAGTGGCGCAAACTTAAAGTCCCACTCGAATCGTCTTTTGAGCTATTTTAAAGTGTTCCCAGTGGTCTTTTAATTATGTCATTTTTAGCCAAAATCCCCAAACCTGTGTTGTTTTCTAGGACATTGTTTCTGCAGAATGGCACGAATTATTTATAAATTCACCTAAAGGAGTTGTGGGAGGGACCATTGCCGGAGCAACCCCGTTCCTCCCTCCCGTCATCCATCTGTTTATATGCTCTTCCACGAGCGTACACCCCTTCACAACCCCAACCTTACATTAATGGTGCAGCAAAAATGGCGAGCAATATTGGAACTATCCAGCTGTACAGCTTAGAGCCAGATCCCAGCTCAGACAAGGAAAACAAAGACGTACACAGATATATTTGTCTGCAAGTAGATGCATCGGAATGGGGCAGAGCAGGGAGGTTGTGGCCCACCAATTGCAATTTCTACCCCACAACAACAAGCTTTTTAAAACTATATATTTTTCATCTGCTCCTCATTGACAACAATTTGAATAAATAAATACTCAGAAATGCAATTTAAAGCTTAATTTTTTTCATTTATGTCCTCCATTATCACAAAAAAAATGTGATTAAAAAAACACAAAAAACACCATTTTCATTAGAGTGGGTCTTTTAAGGTAAAAATACTTTTGTGGATACTTAAAAAAAATAAAATAAAATGGCACAAAAAAACCCAACCGGTCATTGTTTTTAGTATAACTGCTTTTTCAGGGGGATCTCAGTAAAATATACTGATTCCCTAAAACCAAAAAACCTTAAATACAAACTTAAAAAAAGGAAAATAACCTAAAAATGAACAATTTAGGTATTGTAATCTTATTTAAATACAAGCACTTTATTATTTAAACTTTAAATTTACTTTAAGCTCCCTTCTGCTGAAAACAACCGCTGTAGCAATTCATTTTTCCCCATCAGGTTGGTTCCTTACAGTTTGCTGCCTTTAGGCCCTCATTCTGGGAACACGGTCCTTGTCAGTCATTGTACATCCACTCACAAAAATAAACACATTTTGCTCTAATGCATTTAACTAAATTTAGTGTGCCATTATCGGCAATGAAATAAGTAGTGCTAAAGGTCATTTAGAAAATAATGCAGAAAGGCTGGTCTGAAAAGGTTAAGTATGTGACGGAGCTGCTCTGATGAGAACGATGGCTCGGAGAGCTCTGCGTTCTGGTTTGACTTGGCCCTCTGTGATCGCTCTTTATGGCCGAGACAGCTTTACAGCCCGTTGCCTCCCATAACACGATAAAGCGCAGCATAATGGATTGGATGTGTTTAGTAGCCTTGGGCTGATGTTTGTAAAATTAATGTTTTTTGCAACAGAAACACTCCCTAACACAGGCACATTTGCACACACAGGAAGAAAAAAAACCCAGACAAAAGTGATGTATTTATACAAATCCAGTTTTTCACTCTTTACACTTGCTGAAAGCCGAATCATCAGACACTGTTTGCTTACAGAAATTGAAGAGATGACAAAAAAGTAAATGTCTTCATTAGCTAGGTTTGTGTTGAATGGGCTAATTCTGAGCAGAGAGGCTATGAATGTTATTAAATTTGTGTCTGGAATCACACGGCTTGGGGACTGGAGAGAGATAAAGTTTGTTTGCTCCCTAAGTTTCAAGTTGATGACAAGAGGCTTTTGAGGAGTGTGAATGGGACCCAACCAAGCATGTGTGAGCTCAGGAGACAAAGAGAGGAACTTCAGTCAGCATATCAGTCCCATTAGGTTTTAATAACAGGCTCATATTCTTTGCTGGGCCCTCAACAGCGGTCTCGGGGCTTCATAATCAAACCGTTTCCCTTTAATCAAAGACTGAGCAAAACAAACACTCGGTCCAGACGCTAAATGACAAAATCAGTACTTAAAGTCAGGCCAACACAGCACAAGTTAATGATGATGGATTTTACAGTTCTTTTGGTTTGTCGGATTTTAGAGGCTATTAGGCTTCAATATTCCTAAAGTTTTTAGAGTGCAATGGCTGAACCTGCTTTTCCAGAAACTAGGAAAAAACAAAAACTTCGCCCTGTAAAAATGTTAACAAGGATGATGCTGAGCTCATCGTTCTATAGAGCCGATCGTGGCACAGGTATAGTGTAAGAAGAGAGCAATTAAAGCTAGCAAAGTTAATGAGTGATTAACAGCAGCAATTAAAAGATGAAGAGCAAGGCAGATGAAAAAAAGGGGTGCAATTAAAATATCTGTACTCTCATTGTTAGAAGTGGGGTGTCATCCATTGTGCTCTTATTAAAAAGCTGGGGGTGGGGGTGGGGGTGGGGGTGCGCGCGCGCTTAATACCCACAGCCCAAAGTGTCTGGTAATCTGCCCATAGATGGAGCTGAAAAAGGCTGTAACTCACGTTTAAGTGTTGGGGCCGTGTCATCGCAGGTTCACAGTCATGCATTTCTGTGTTGACACCCATCGGCGCAGGCGATATTTGGCAGTCAGGAGTAATTTAACTTAATTAATGGGATGCATATTTGATGGAGGAATAAAATATCCCAGCTCAGCAAAGTGGAAAAGGGGAAAGATTTAGTGGGAGTTAAAGGTGGAGGGGAGAGTAATTTGTGCTTTCAGTTACCGGCTGCTTGAAAGACAGAGAGAGCGAAGGAGGGAGAGGAAAGGAAGGGATGTAGACGGGGAGTTCGACGAAACTGATAAAGATGGCACTGGGGGGGTGTGGGTGGGTTTGAGATGGATGGTTGACACAAAGCTGAGCTGATGTGTAGAGGGGAATGGGCTGTCCCTCCATTGAAAGGCCCATCAGACTGACAACACTTGAATTATTTGAAACCCGGACTGAGCTCTACCTAACAGCAAACAGGCGCTGGCTTACAAACTTTTTGCGGAAGGGTCTTTTTAGTATTCACGAGGGGCATTTGAGACTTTTCAGCAGTAGTCTCCCCCCTTCATTCTATGTCGCCTATGCTTGATTTCCAAACAGCAAACGTGCAGCATGGTGGCTCTCCCAGGCAAACCCGTAGCCTGGCGAGAAGCTGTCACCTTTCTCTTAATCTCCCTCGGCACTTTTTAATTGACTTCCTGTAGGTTTAGATTATTTTCATGCCGAGTCTGCCGCTGAGATGTTTGATATCGTCCGAGTTGCTGGCATCTGCGATGCTTGCAGCTCATCGGATGTGTCATTGTGACAGTCAGACATATTTGGACAACAAGTGGAGGTAAACTGCAATCAGTGCAGTCGTCACAAGTGAGCCGATGTGCTTGCTGGGAAAATGTTGGCTTGGTTTGAAGGGCTTTGAGTTTGACTAAAGCTGTTTGAAGCACTAGAGCAACAATCAGGGCAAGGCACTGGATCTTCTGCTCTAAACTGTATGCCGAGAGATTGGTGCTGTTCAATATAATTGATAAATATGATTTAATTCATTTAATTACAGCTTCTATTTTTTATAGAATCAATCAACACAGTGTTGCCTGCCTAAAATCTGATCCAAAATAACAGAAAACAGGGTGTAACTGGGCTATATTTTGAATGCTCCAGTCTTCTTCCAAGGTTCTATTTAGAAAAAGAGCTGTGGGATGTGTCTGTAACACTAAACACTTATAATAAAATGGCTTTAATTCAAAGTTTACTGTATTCTCTGACAGTTGTGTGAATCCTTTCTTTCCTCATAGTGTCTGTGTGAGCTTTTAATTAGACAAAAAGCACTTACGTACTTGTTGCTTGTTGTTGTAGGTCCTACGTCACTGTTACAAGCTTTTTCCAACAGCATTTTGTCATCTACTCACAACAATTGGAACAAATAAATATGTTTTTTTTTTCTGTAAATGTCCTACGTCATGATAAAATTGTTAAAAACACAATTTTCATCAGAGTGGGTCTTTGAAACCAAGATATTTCTCTTAAATTACAGTCATGAGGTCATAATCTCTCCCCTTTACCCAGTGTCCATTCTCCTGACGGCGTTTGTGTGTCTGCTTCCACTCCTACTTCTACAGAGACACAAAGTGGTTTGAAGTTCTGAAGTGTTTTGGCTCAGAAACTGGTGACATTTAAAGTTATGAAATATTAGCACAAACTGTCAGAGGCTTGCGTCCAACTCTATGTTGGGGATTCAAGCCCTCAGATGTACTGCTAAGCCAAATAGCGCTCTCACTTTGTGCATCACATGTGGTGTGGCCCACACATGCTCATAGCAGGCACAGTGGCGGACAGGGCTACCGCCCACACACACAGCGCCGTCTACTTGCACATTTGTCGCGCACACACCAACCTGTCTTTGCATTTATGATTAAAACTACGATTAGATTTGTGGAAGGTTCATTGGATGTTAGGCCTTTTTTTATTGTTCTTTTATAAACCCCTAAGATGTAAATAAACTTTAAAACAACAGACCTGATTGACCTTGATTGGTTATTTCCATAAAATGTCTCCACATTGGCTACTTAAGTCACTCATGCTAGATTTTATTGTCATTTGAGCCCACGCTCTTGTTTAATGTGGCTCCCCGTGCTCTTTAGCCATTCATTTGCTGGCATCCTTCAGGTCTAATATTGCAGGATCCCCATGATTCCCACATTTATGAACTCATATTGACCATCGCCTATGCGAAACAGATAATAAGCAGTGATGAATGGGTGACATTAGTGATGAAATTACATCAACCTTAACAGGCTATTGTATTAACACACCTTGCCAATAACACTCCTCCCCACAGCCCGTTTAATTGATTAATTGCTGACATGGATGGATGAGGGGTTGTGGGTCCTGAATTGGTGGCTGATTACTAGTCAACCATAAACAGCAGAAGCTACAGCCGGCCCTCAAGGGGGATATTCATGCACCCCAACCTTATGGTCGTTCTCTTTCCGGCTCTGACAAGAGTAAAAATATTTGTCCATAAAATGGTGGTACCACCGGGCTGACATATAAAGCCGTCTGTCACTCCTGCTCTGCTTTTTGCTTGCCCTCCCTCCTTCCTGGCCTGTGTTGTGGCTTCTTTAGTGCTCAGCACACCCATCGGACTCTGAAATCACCTGTCCTCTGCGCGGGCAGACACGGTCCCTCAGGTAACCCATGCACCTCCTAAGCTTTAAGTATGGGCAAATAATGGCAGCATGAGTGATGCTGCCTACGTCCTTGAGTGCGATCCTCTGTGTGTTGTAGCCAAGTCTTGCTGTCTCCAAGCTCAGCGGGACACATCAAGCACCCCCTTTAGAGGAGACCCAAGAATGTATGTGTGGATAATGTTTACAATGCTTTGTGTTTAATGAGAAGAATGGGATGTCCTTTTTACTGTGTAAACATTTCGAATGTGGCACGACAAAGTTATTGAAGCATAAAACCGTGCATCACATCTCCTCTACCTCTTCCTGATGGTTAGCCTGCATCTTCTCCGGCCCTGGGATGCTCATACAGGGGGAAGTTCTTGCTCTTTGGCTGCCAACAAACTGCACTGAAGCGTCTGATGGGGGCAAAGGAGGAAAACTTGTCTAAATAAGCGTAGAAAAAAAAAGATGAGAGGACGTGTAGCCAGCAAAGAAGGAGAGCTAATTGTCAGCTGAATATTCTTTGCCCCGTCATATAGAACATCACATTAACCTCTGCTTGAAGAAGTCCCTCGGGGCCGAGGCGTGGGTCTGAACCCCAGCAGCCAGCCGTGAAAACGCTGACACATCTGTTGCCCCCTTAGGAGAGGGGGGAAGAAACAAACGAAATAAATGACCAACAGAGGGATGCAATCGCATCGAGCCTGATGAGGACGAAAACGAGCGGCGAAGGGGGAGCGTTTATTCATTTATTCTGTTTATTCAGCAAAAACAAACCGGAGGTCAGGATTATGCTGCAACACCGATAGCTGGTTTTCCATTTCAGTTAAATTTCACATTAACCAGTTATTATTAACCACTTTTACGGTCATTTCAAAGCCTGTCTGCTGCCTTTGGAGTACCCCCCATCCCCAAGTAAATCAGATTACTCTGACTTTTAAAGGCTTCAACAGCTTCAAGTAGAGTTGGAAAGTTGTTAGTTTCTTTGAAGCCAAGTTTGGAGTCAGCTTTAATGTGATTTGTGATATTTTTACTGAACATTAGATGGCGCCATTCCACTTGTTAGAAACACAGTGTG
>BSAI01000207.1:19793703-19820075 GCA_036245035.1 Adrianichthys oophorus
CCAAGCTTCTCAGGCTCTGATAAAACACACTTGGGGTTCAGTTCATTTTGTTGAAAGATGAGTTGAGATATGCAACTTTTTAAAAATTTTCCACTTTTTATACAGTTCCTTTTAAAGGAGACATCAATAGAATATGTGTTCTGTGAAGCCATGTTAGTTGGTGGTAATACCTGTGCTGGAAGAAGTTACATTATTAGTTGAAATCATAAAGTTTTTCTAAGCAAAGCTGATTTATTTAATTCAGCGGCTAAGCCGGCTGTTTTTGTGTCTGGTTTTGTGTTTGCTAATTTACACTTTAAAGAGTAAAAACATCATTAACAAAGTATTTTCTTTGAAATGGTAGACTACCTCTCAGTGTTAGTGCAGGACTAAATGAGCCAAGCTGCTGCGGCGGCGGCAGACTCTCTGCTTTAACTAGGACTAGCCTCTCCGTAGCGGTGGACCTCAGGGGCCGATCAGCAGGTCTCCTGAGAGGCTTCCTGCACAGCCGTCTCACCAGGCTTGTCACGAGGGAGCTGGACTAGCTGGCTTGGTGCAGGGCTGCTGTGATGATGATGATGGTGGTGGTGTTGGGTTGGTGGGTGGGTGAGGGCTGACATGCCGAGAGGGCAATTACAGCAAGGACAAAGACTACACAGGGAGAAGTCCCCACAGCAGCCCTAATGAAGAGAGCAGGTTAGCCCGTTAAGAGCGCTGGGAAAATGAGCTTCAGCGTGGGTTTGTTTGCCACCGAGCATGTTTGTGTGTGTTTAACCTACCCGAGGAGGATACATTTTCCGAGGTCATGTTGCAGCCACAGTCACTAACCCCACCAACTGACGCCTTCCTAACGCTGTGTTTTCTCCTCACAGAGTAAAAACTAACATAAAACCAAAGCATCCTTAGGAAATGTTCTTCTTCCCTTTTCTAAGCAAAAAACTCCCAATGCAAGCGATTAATAAAAGGATATCTTTAAAATACCCCCCTCCTCTTGTGGGTAATTGTTGCACATTAACGGCTCTACAATTTGTTTTTATCAGTTCGCTTAAAGATTTTTTTTTTTAATAATATTCCACTTAAAAATTCAGTGCATTATATCCAGTTTTTCTTAACATAAAATCATTAAATGAGTCTGCAGTGAAAACATATTCTTCACATGAAAAGGATAATTTTCAGAGAACTGTTTTCCTTTTTTTGGTCACTTTTGCACATCCAGCACACCGTTGATTAAAGTCATATCAACAGACACTAAATGAAACATCCACGCTCTTCATCTTTTTTTTTTTCTTTGGAGGAAGGGTGGCAGGAAAAGAGAGATGGTATATACTTGATAGTGCTGTGTTGGCACAGCCATCTGGGATCTGATAAGAGAGCCTGTGGAGCGGCGCTTATTCAAATCAGTGCATGTTCCCAGTGAATGGGGAGCAGGTAAAGGCAATAAGATACAGCGCGATAACCTTTCTGGAAAGGTAGAGAGAATGTTTTTGCACTCCGTTTCGCGGCTGCGCTGCACAGGAGGAGGATTTTAAACCGAGCCAATTTTCCCCGCGTCCCAAACACAAAAAGCTTTTTTAATGACTGGAACTGATTAGATAGATTAGAGAACTTTTATTGCATTAAAATGATTTTTGACTTTTTCTTTTAAAAATGAATCTGCTGTCAAGCTGCTCTCCGCCCGTAGGTGCACGGCCTGCTCTTGTGTGTAAACACATGTTCCAATGTCACATGACCCGCTCCGTTTTTAACATTCACCCTCCTTAATCTCTTTAACACCAAGTCAGATTAAAGCTGAAAGTAATCTGCAGCCTGGATGCAACATGGAGGAGAGAAAAAAAACAGATCAGCTTGTGTTTGTGTCATAAACATAAGCATTACATGAAATCAATTACATTTAATAAATCTGATCCGCAGTGATCGGTTTCAGAGCCACTGTGCAGAAATCTGAAGTGAGGCTTAAAGCCTAATTGCGCAGTGGAGGGCTGGCGTGCCAGGGACTCTCAGGAGGAGGAGGAGAGGGGGTGTTACATATGTTGCTTGCACCCAGCTCAAGACAGCAGCGATAGTTGAGCACCGGGGTGAAATGCAACCTCCAAGGGGCCTCCGTGTTAATGTGTTTGGCTGGTTGGAAACGCTCACCTTTGAAACTGCGACCCAGAAAAACATCACAGCTCAGACTGAAGGTTTTGATGATGCAAATCCAACTAAAATCAAATCATTAGATACATATTTTCCTTATTGCATTCAGATAAACCATTATTTTAACAGTAATTTGAAAAAAAAAGCACATTTTGTTTTTAAATGTTTACTTTCATAAAATGTGTTTGCGTTTCTGAAATAGATATTTCTCACATTTAAAAAAAACTGATATCCATCTTTAGTGAAAATCCTCACAATGTAGACCTTAGTGCTTTTTGAACTGAGCAGGTTCCTGACTTGTATCGCGATAGGCCTAATAACATGTTTAGTGTAGGCCATTGTGCAGCTCATTATGGTCAGGGGTCTAATGTGCAGGCTCCTTATTTTCATACTGACTTTATGCAGCCTACTAAGTGAACAAGATAATGAAACGGACCCTTCCCCCCTTCTGCAACCAAACACAGCTAATCTATTGTATTAGTCCCCCATGCTCTTGTATGTGGGAGCAATTATTTTAAAAAGTTTCGACGGCGTGCCGAGGTGACAAAGAGAATATGTGTAAGGAAGACATTCAGACACTTTTGATGGCTACTTGGTGTTGCGGATAGGCCAAACGGAGGTGGGAACCCGCCACTTTTAATCATGTGGAGGGTGGCGGCTTTCATAAGAGCACGCAGCGATTCTGACAACTCTAATAAGAAGAGGCGACAGAGAAACTTTGTGCGTTAGGGGCAAAACAGAGGGGGAAGGTCTTGTTTTTTTGTGTTTGTGTGTGTGTTTTTGTATGAGACGAATTTCACTATCTGAGAGTGGATTTGTGCTGAAGGAATGTCAGCATTAATAAAGGGCTTCGGGGACAAGGTCACACGAGTTCCTGCACACCGGAGCACCTAGAGCCTGATTGTGGCTCGGGAGACAGAGGGGGAACACACTCAGCGAGTTCCCGGCGTGCGTGAAGTCACCGACAGGAGTATCACCCGTCACTTCCTCATCGCTCCGTCTAATTTATGGTTCCTCCGTCTTTCGTTATTCAAAGACAATCTTTGCTCTGAAATAAAAAAAAAATGGAGCAAAAAGGAATGATGCTTTGAGGATATAATTAAAGATATCGTTCAAAGAACAACTTTTTGCATATTTGAATTATTACTGTCGTTAAAAACCACACAAAATATGGAAATATGATTGCCGGAAGCACATAAATCAATGATCAGCAAGGCCTCAGAGCCCAATAAATATGGGGAGTTAAATACTTTAAAATGCAAATCACATTGGAAATTTGCATATGGGTGAATTTAAAGGAAGTGTGCTTCCTGAAGAGCCTCTGAGGTAAAAACGGGTGGAGCTGGAGGGGCTTTGGGGAGAGAGCGCAAAGGACACAGACAGGCAGGCCAAGCGCTTGCGTGTTTCCTCCTGTTTTTTTTTTTTTTTCCTCCTCGTCATTGGTCAAGTCGTTGGATCGCTCTAAGTGATAGCGGCTGAAGTGGGCTGACAGACAAGACTGCATCTCTTTTGTGAATCCAGAAAGTGCCTTAAGTGATCTGAATAATTAAGAGTTAATTATTCTTCATCCATCTAAATCAGAAAAGGACAGATATGGGAATGGAATTATAATTTTCGCCCGACGCACTGTCTCCTTCTAATGTGGTAAACTAAAGTGACTGTGAATAATACCTACTGACCTTCGAGTAATTACGCCTCGCTTGGCAATTTGCTTGCCGTTGCTAATTGAGGGTATTGATTCAGTGATACTCGTATTAAAAATACATATGTTTTATGGGTGAGATTTTTTTTCTTCTGGTTGTGTTTTAATGTATTATTAATCCTTATTATTTTATCATATTTTTTAAACAATAATTAGGAGACAGGATGTGCTGCACTGGAGGGTTAGAAGAGTTTTTTTCTAATCACTGTTGTAGGTTGTGTGTGAGTGTTTTGGCAAACTTTTCCACAAAATTTAAATAGGCTTTTGTGAATCATGAATTAAATTTCAACTAGAAGAGAGGTAGTGCAATTAAAGCTATGTCATTTTGATTGCATTTGAATAACAAATATGACACAAAAGCAACTTTTTCTAAGTGTGGGGAAACTTCCACGCGGAAGTTCCCATTGTTTTTGCATAACTTCCCGTTTTAGCTTTAGATATTTAAGGATGCGCCTGTGGTATCTGTGGATCAATGGACACCATGTTTCTTTGTGCATTAACACTCAGGTTAGAGTGTTAGGTTAAAAACCTGCACCTACTCGCGAGGAAACTGAGGGAAAAAGAGAAAAAAAAAAATCAATTTTCCTTTTGGAGTCAGAGGGGCAATCTGTTGGTTCTGAAGGCATCCCTTTACCAATGTGCACGTGTCTGTGTGAGCAATGTGGGGGTGGTCAGACCTGTCACTCTGGAGTGTTTGCATGTGCGAGTGCCCTTCCTGGCGCCTGCAGATATTGACCACTGCAAATGGACAAGGTGGCTCGCTGCAGACGCCTCTCTCCCGCCTCTTCAGCGCACAATATTTTAAGCCTTTTCCGACCAGCAGAGCTCCGGTGGCAGCTCACAGCCTCATAATAACCCAGATAGGGATCGATGGAAGTGGATTTAGGCACTTACCTGTCCTAAAACTGGTAAACTCATTTGTCTTTCTGGAGCCGCGTTCTCTCCATTGTTTAAGGAGACACTTAAAAGAATCCTCTGAATTAAGATAATGTGACTGTTGGTGTGTGATCAGCCAGGCTCAGCTGAAAGGACAAGCAGCTTTAGCTCTTTTATTAGCTCTCTGTTTAAGAGGCCATACATGTTTTGACGGAGTCCAACTCTCTTTATTTTATTTCTGTCATGCCGATTAGTGTGCCAAAGAACACCAGAACCCCCCCTCCACATGATGTGTGTGTGAGCAAAGGAAAAACGGGGAGGCTGCATTAAAGCATGCCAGCTCCAAATGAGATGGACCAAAGTGTTATAGCCCTGCTGCTCTGCGGGTTCAAGCTTCCATGAACGCCTCAACACAAATTCTTGGTGAAGGACTCAATGGATGCCATGAAATCGTATTTGCCGTACAGCTAATGGCACAGGACTGGTTCTGCTGGAATGTTCCTCAGAGCAAGAAAACACATCCTTCAGCTGTGATGCACACTGACCGTTTACCACGCTCAGACCTCAAACTGCAAGGATGCGGCGCTACAGCTCTTGTAAGCTTGTTAAATAATTGTCCCCCTTATTCAGGAAATTGAAAGAAGCAATTGTACCTTCAGGTTTCACTCATTCCTGGTGGTTTGGTGGGTCCTTCTAACCTTGACTCATATTAGCCGAATAGTGGGACATACAAAAACCAGCAAGTAAACACCACCTACAACAGCAGATCCAGGTACAGTCCCCATCTAAGTGCTCTTAAAGTAGTCTGTTCTAGAAAGACTAGAAATAAAGTGACACTTTTATTTGAAAACATTTTAAAAAGAAGGAAAATAAAAGAAAATAGTTGTTTCGATTAATCATAGACGACATTTCTTAAATATCCGAGCTTCAAACAGGCCGTTCCTTCTCTTTAGTCAACTCCCCACACAAGCCCCACTGCGTGTGAAACTACAAAGGGCTGTCCGTCTGAGGGAAGTACTTTTCCACAGGTGCCGCCGGGCGCCAAAGCCTCGGCTGCTGGTGGTAATTAGGCGTCACTCCGCTTAGGCCGGGCACCTCGAGTGAGGCTGAATTCCTCCTGACGTGATGGAGGGATTGAGAAGTTATTTGGTTCTGCGGTTCCTTCTGCTCTGCTGGTCATCTGTTCTCTACAGGGCCCGTCAGCTTAAACAGCACAGCCAACACACACACAAACACTGGCGTGACCCTTCCACCAACCCTTATAAGCACCCGCAGGCGGAAGAAGGAAACTGTGTGTTAGAGAAAGAGACAGAGGGAGAGATCTGAAATCCCTGGAGGGGTTCTCTGGGGGCTGTTTTGCTGAGGAATCAAAGTATGCGGCAGAGCTGGGGAGGTTGGTCAGGGGGGTTATTCTGCAACTGAACAGACAATTCTGATCAATATTAGGTAAGAGACACATACATTTTACTGATTCCTCCAATAATTAAAATTGCTGCAACTAAAATTAAATCAGAAGACAGTCAATTTTTGGGTAAGTTCAGTCAGGTGTGGTGGAGCTTTGCAGCATTGTTGCTCTTTTGACATGAAATCGTTTGAGAAATTGACATTAGAAAGGAAAAGCTTTAATTCTTTGTCTTTGTGCAAAAGTTCTGTCGATGTTGACAGTGAGGATTGTTGGAGTTGGAGGGCTAAAATGCAGGAAACGTTTACCTTCGGATTTGGTTTACTCTACAACTCCAATCAAAGACTGACCGACAAATAGAGACATTTATGAATTTTATGTACCTTAAAAACAGGTACTGTACTTAGCAACCATGCCATAATCCAACATATAAATTGCACCGGGGTATAAGTCGCAGAGGCCAAAAAATGCAAAATAAAGAAGAAAAAAAACTATACATAAGTCACTCTGGAGTTTAAATCGCATTTTTGGGAGGAAGGTGCATGGCTTCTGAACATATCCACCAAGATCGGCGTAATGCTGTGTTTACACCGGATGGCATATCAAATTTGCGTGTGTTGCCTCTTTTTTATACACGTGTTAAATTCGATGCTCAATGCTCGTCCAAAAATGTGTTCAAAAACTAGATGCTACTGTTGTGTGTTGGAGAAGCTGCTGTCACGTTTAGCCTCATTGCTACATGGAAGCATTGACTGTATATCTCATTTACTATAAGGACACAGATTACATAGAGAAAACCAGTTTATTTATTTTGAAGAGCTCAACAAACCATTGTTACGCACATCTCCATGTATAGGTTCATGAGATAATTCAGTCTTTTTTTTTTACACTAATCTTTATCTTCTACTGCATGGGTCAGTGTTTAAATGACAGCGCTGATGACTTGCTTCCCTGCATTAGTCGGAGGAAGGAAAATAAAAGCAAGAATAGTAAAGTCTCAATGCAAATAAGAAAAACATCATAATGTTCAGCAGAACGATCAGATTTGTCTCAATTTTTGGTTTGGATGGCCCTTCTTCTTCTGCGTCACTGTCAATTGCTAAAACTATGCACACACCTACAGTGCCCTCTAGCGGTTGTCAGAGGGAAACAACAGCTAAAGGGCGACTGGTTGTTAGTGGGAAAATCAGGAATATATGACCCTTTTTATATTTAAACTGTGCAAAAAAAAGAAAAACATGACCCTATACTCCAAAAAATATGGTAATCATCTCTAGCCAGCGTGTTTCTATTGACGCATTTCCTGTTGATCCCCAATTAATACATACAAAAGAATTAGATTAAATCCAGAAAGAGACAGCACAGGAAGGAGCAGGGTTGGGAGAAATCTGCTGTGGCAGTGAATCCAGAGTTTGTGTGCTGTGTCGAGCACAATAGCTGGGACTGGAGGAGAAAGATTCTGCTTTCATGTCCCTGAGCTACGTTCACACCCACCTGCCCAACTTCTGTTTTACACAGGTAGGCAGTTTGGGGACTATCTCTGTGGGGAAGAAGAGGTGTGGGAAATAAAAAAAAAAAAATCAGACAAGAGGAATCAAAGGATGTCCCCAGCTTTTAATAATGTAACAAATATTCTAATTTCCCAAAATAAAACCTCCTCTCCATCCTTTCTGCTAATCTGAGCTGTAATTTATTCCAACCCAAGGCCGTATTAGTATGCTAGCCAAGAGCAAAATTGTTACAACAAGAGCGAGTTGCCTCCGAAAACTTTTACACATATAAAAAGAAAGTGAAATGCTGAGACTCCAGTTTGTAGTCCTTAGCTAATCGACCGCAGTGAAGTGTAGCTAGGGTAGATCATAAATGTAGACTGAAAATTGCCAGTGAGTGCCATGCAGCACCTCACAGGTGAGATTTCTGCTTTATTCAGTCCGCCATTGCACGCGTAATAATGCTTTATGGACACAAAATTAAAGGTTGAAGACTTTTTGATGTAGGACATAAAGCAAATTTAACTGAAACCCAATACTGTGCTGCTCTGAACTGCCAAACATTCTTGTTTAGGATTAATTGCAGCTGAATTTTAAGTCGCGGCGTCTCCTTGTGTTTGTGTGTGCCGCATGGATACATTGGTGCCTCTTTAGGAAAAATGCACATTTCATTATAGGAACAGCAAATACACGGTGAAGGATAATGATGACAGTGGTTCATGTCGCTCCGTGCATGTCTGGATGTCACGTGGATTTTTTTTGTGCGTGTGTGGAGTGTGTAACGGGATGCGCCCATTTCTTTTTGTCATTCTGGGTCATCAAATTAACGTCTGAACCGTCAGAAAGAAAAATACACCATCATTTTCTATCAGTGACAAAGAATATATTTATGTTAACGATTACATCTGTTGGGTTTTCCATTTGTAAATGTGAGGTAATGAGTTTCTTTTGTGCACAATCAAAACTGAGATGTTATGTCACGTTGCTCCAACAGGCCTGTTCCAGGCGTGATGGTCTATCATTTGGTGATAAACTGTGTGCGTAAAAACATCAAAAACAAAACTGCATAAATATTCCTGTTAGATTTCATGCTTTTCTGACTCCTCACCAACGTCCAGTGCAGAAAGCAGGAAGTGTGGAGTGCAGTCAGGCTGGAGGAGGCCTCCGGCCCATTGGCTTCCTTTCACTTGTGGGCTTGTCGGCAGCTTTTTTCTTCTTCTTTTTTTTTAAGTGGGGGGCAGTGGGACTGAGTCAGTGCCTGCCACAAACACGTCATGCCCTTCCTCCCTGATGAGCCCCGGAGAGCTGCAATCAAGAGTATTTTTGCTTGAAAATGTATATATTTAACTTATGAAACAATGACAGTTTCGCTTGATTTATGGAGCAAGGCAAGGTTTAATTAATTGAAAAATGCATATTACCCCGTGACTTAATTATTAGCTAATTAATCAAAGTGTTCCCTTCCTTTTTCCCCTCTTTTGAGGCATATTTCTGTGTATGTCTGACACTTGAATTTCCTCCTGCGGTCATTTTTATGTGAGGTCATGTTTTTTTCTTCACGAGTTGGCTTCATCGCAGAGAGCCATGGCATTTTTTATTGATCATATTAATACTGTGCTCACAGTAAAGCTGGAGTAATCGTAGTCTTAACTGTGTGGTCTAAACTGATCCACCTGTGCCCAACCATCCAGATGAAGAGCAAGGACATGTTTGCAGAACTGTTCCAGGGCTGCTTCCAACCCAAAAAACCTGCTAGGAGTTCCTGAACATGGAAAAATAGCTTCTTTAACCCCCCTCAGATAAAATGGTGGTTACAAGTAATTCACACTTCATGATTACATGTTTACACATTTTCTTCTACATGAACAACTTTGGGTTTGTATAAGACACAGAAAGTATTCACATCTTGTGTGGCAGCCCAAGGAAGCACAATTAGGCAAAGGTGAAAACTGATCTTCAGGGTCACGGTTAAAACCAGGCAAATAAGTGTCTCACTGTTGAAACTGTCAGTGGTTTATCTCTCAGTGCTTGAAGGCCTTAATGGTAGTTTTCTGCCATTTGGTTTTCTGCTGAAAATGGGGAGCGAATTGATCTGGAGATCAAGGATTTCCCCCAACAGGAGCTTTTCCAGATAGCTGTTGGGAAATGATGGGGAATCACTCCAAAAGCGGTAGGCGAAGATGTGGCTGTGTTCAGAAGCCGGCTTTTCAAAACGCCCTACCTCCAACAGATATCCAGCCCTGACCGGCCACTATCTGGATCCATGTGTCTGTGCATGGTAATGGTAAGTGTTTGAAACTGTTAGAGCTGTTGTGAATAAGGCCTGTCTGAGTGCAGAGCTGTCAGTTTGCAGTAAAGCGATGGGGGGTGGGGGGCTGTCATGGCTGTCACTCAATGAGAGGATGAGAACTGTTGGCCCTAATGGATTCCTCCAGGCGGACGGCTTACACAGCGGTTAGAAGTAAAATCGATGCGTTGTCATGAGTAAGTAAGGCATCATCAAACGACCAGGTGGACGGGAAGCCAAGGAAAGGGAAGGCTGTGCGGGAGTTACATCTATATCCCGACCTCTGTATATATGTGTGTGTGTGCCTTGTAAGGCAAGACAGACAGATGCTCAGCTTAGCTTTACACACCCAATGGGGCCTCTGCTATGATTGTAAGCATGAAAGGGGTTTCTGACCTCCATCATCTCTGTTGCTTTTATTTTCCGGTTCTCTTGGAATCAGACACAGATACACGCAGACATGCCCCCTCCCCGCACACATGCACACAGATAAATGTGAAGCTGGGCAGACAAGGGGTGTGTTGCTCTGACACGTTAAACATCATCTTGTAGGCAAAATCTCTTTTCATACAGCTGATTTCCATGCAGAGACTCCAGGTTTTGACTAGAACCTGCAGAGAATGACTCAACTAAAGGCCAGACAGGCTAACGCGTTGTGACAGAACTTCACATCTGCACATCTTTTTGCAAACTGCAAATAATTTAATGTAGCAAGAAGACCAGATTGGAACATCATGACAGCATAAGATAAACATGGGGAACCTGCAGGAGGAAAAAAGAAAGCTACAGTTTGAATGGTACTAATGTTGACAGTGCAGTTAAGAATAGACTTACTGAAAAATAAAAATCTGCCTCACAAATCAAAGACAAGGGGCAACGTGGTCAAATGAAAAGATTGAAGTTTCCTTGTGTCTTGAAAAGCTTCAATTGATGTAACCATAACCAACAATATTTTTCTTACGTGTTTGCTCTTATCGTTCATTATACTAAAAGAGTTTCTCTTAGATCCCAGTGGAGGTCACTTCTTGGCCTTAGACTGGGTCTAATGTAGTTGTCCAGGTCAAATATTTGGAAGGCAGAGTTGGAGTTGAATTCCCTTCTTTTTGTCCTACGTTCACAATGGGCGTGTGAACACAATATAAATGTGTGTTCTTGGCTTGGAACAAAATCTCAGGGTGGTGCAAATCACACACATTTTATTCCAGTTTTTTTCTTTCTGATTAACGAAAGACTTGGTGTCAAATAATTCCATCCAGGCACAAATTGCAATTATGAATTTCTCCTCCTGGCACTTAAAGGGGACGCCATACGTCGATACCTGATTGCCCAAGATTGGTTAAAGTTCAGTTTAAGTTTAGCTTTCAATGTGCATTTATTGGATGCTGGTTTTGTATGAGGAGCCCGAAAAGGGTCGTAGAAACTTGCGTGGCGACGCGTGAATGCAAGAGTCTTGAATGTGAAAGCCCGAGATGCGAACGTACGTGCGTTTAGATAGACTTTTTTATTGAAAGTGGTCGCTTGAATAGGCATTGCTGAGGGTAATGTGAACGTAGCTTTTGTTTCTTTTTGAGTTAACTGATGCTTGTGGTTACGGTGCGCGCTTAGTCTGGAAAGATTTACTGTTCTGCCTCAAATGATTTTTGATGAAAGTTACTGTAGTTTAAAGAGCAGATCAGCCTTTTAAGAGGAAAACAGCTTATATGGTTGTATGTATGAGTCATTCTATTTGTCAGAATCACTATTCTTGATCTGCTACTTTTTTTTGCACATTCTTGCTAATTCTAATTTCTTTTTCATGATATATTGTAGACCAAGTTATTCCATTCTGACCAATCATATCCCTTAATAAAAGTATGTGGTTTTATGTTGAATGTTGGAAACTTTTGATTGACAGATTCTGGTGATGCTACTTTTCAAGTGGAAGGAGTGTGGACTTCCAACAAGCTCACTCCTGATTGGCGAGAGTCGTTGCCATATACTCAGACCGACTCAGACTACTTACTGACATTGTCTGGCTCCAATATGGCGATATCCGTATTGTGTAAAAATGGCAACTGAATTGATTTAATTTTGTTGGAGCCGGAAGTAAGACATTTTCCGTGGTTGACGTCACACATCCATACAGTCAATGATTCTGACAGTAGAAGGACAGCAACGGCAACAAATCCTACCGTTGGACTTTTTTTTTTCTAAAAACCTTTCTTGACATAGATTTCTTCTTTCAGTTTGTTCAGCATTTCATTAACAACACTTGTCTAAGTGATCTTTACAAAAAAAAAAAAAGCTCTGTTTTTAATTGCTGAACACACAAAAGAATTGGTGTTGATGAAAGAGGGCTTTTAAGCAGTGATAGTCCTTAAAATGCTTTGTTCCTAGTAATATCAAAAGAAGTCTGAGCTGGCCATTATTCTTCACCTCTTCCAACTTGAAAAGCTCTAGTGGGATACCTGCAAGAGAAGCAAAGTATAGGCCTGTAGCTTTTATGTTGATTTTTCATCATTTTCTAATAATTACAACCCAACATTCTCTGTCTTTTCCTCATTCCTATAACTGCAGCTTCTTCTCACTTGTTTCTCTCACAGATGAAACATTATCTCTCCTGTTCCCATCTCTATCACTTTCAAAACCCCAGCCCCTTTTTCAAACATGCTCCCTTTCAAAAACATATATTTGATTCGGTCTCCCTTTACAGCACTAGTTCTTTCAGGATGAAGCAAAACACACTGTTTATTTCACTCTATAGCCACCAATTGATCTGGAACCAGGTGTTCCTGAATAGATGTGTTGTGGATGTGTGTTTAGGGCAGGAGTGTTTTGTGGTGATGGGTGTGGTGATGGGTGTCACCTTTCTCTTTCTAACATGTCAGTTCTCCTCGGTCTCAATGCTGCCATTGCCCATATTTATTTTATCTCACTAATGTGGGTCACCCCTGCTTGGCGGTCATCAGCAAGGCACAGTCAAAAAGCTTTGTCTGAAGTCTACCTTTGGCATGATTTATGGGCCGGAGTGACGCTCGGCTCTCAGAAGGGCCGCCATTGTCCTGTTACAGCTGTCAACTCTCAACGTAGGGGCGCTTTGTCCACGTTGAGGCAAACCAGACCTCTTTCTTTAAAAAGAATCAAATTATTTCGTCATGTTGGAAATGAAAAGGCTGTAATTACTTCTAATTAGGCCCTGACTTTTTTTTTTCTTTTTTCTTTACCTCCCTTTCCTCCTCTTGCCTTCACTTTTTTTCCCTCCTGAGTTTCGGAGGTGAATTCTCATTCCAGAGGGTTTGAAATTGCTCCAAATCAAAGGCTTTTATAAGGTGGAGAGTAGGAAACAATTTTGTGTCCAGTTAGAAGTTGACTTTTATAGGTTTTTGACACGTCTCCTGGCTTTGATGCACAGTGAAAGGGGAGATCTCAAGTGGTGTGATGACACTGTAATGTTTGCTTTGAGATCAGTATAAATGGGGCTGGCTTCGGTGTGTCACGGCATTTCACTCGCCAGAGGAAAAATGAGAAGCAAAACACAGCAGAGATGGAGTGTTAATGCAAACGTCTGACTTTGTAACATGAGGGAAGTCTTAGTGAACCATCTACCTCATCGTACCAGTTAAAGTGAGTCTGTGTTGCCGTATTCAGTTTCTACTGCAATAACAGCCCCGCGCTCCGGGGAGCGCTGCTCTAATGGCTACCAATCACGGAAAACCATTTTCTGCCTGTTGACTTTCCACATGTATCCCTACCACACAAGTCATGTCGTTTTAAGCTGCACAACAATTTGCTAAGCAAATCAACTCGCCATTTATCTATCAAGGCGGTTGGTGTATGTCTGGAGAAAGTTGAGGGGGGTGGGGTGGCTTGTGGGGTAGGATGGAGGGAGGGAGGCAAATATTTTCTCTGGCTTGTGACAGCTCAGTGAAAACACACTCCTCACGCTGATGTGTATTAGAAGTGAGCCTGGCAAATATTAGCACTGCCTTACAGTGGCAGAGGGGATGTTGGGGTTTGGATGGAATGGGAGGAGCCAGTTAGAATTTTTTTCTTTTTATTTAAAAAAAAATCTTTAGACTCACTTGCTTTTTGGTCAAATATTGTCGAAAAGACAAAGAAGTGACCACACCCTCAAGTTGTTATTTTACACGAATTGCTGTTGGGCTGCCGCTAATTCTCTTTTTTTGTTGCTTACATAATTTACATTCTGCCTTAAAGATATGCTACATTTATTAATTAGTTTTGAAAGGAAGGATATTCTCACATTTGAATCAGGAGTCTACAACCTTTAACACGAAAAGAGCCATCCAGCTTCTCACACACCAAAACTCAAAAAGGGCTGCAAAAAACAACTTTGGACAAATGTGGTTAATTTTTTGTGACCATTAAGACATTTTTTTTTATAAAATGCAGTCTTCAAATATTTACAAACGTTTAATCATGCCAGTGTTATGGTTTTCTATCTATAAGAGGTTTTTTGCTTGTGACAAGAGCCTGTGCAAGTTCTTTTCAAAATAAAATAACACCCCATGAGAAATAAGAGATTCCTGCTGCATCAGATTTACTAGAACTAAAAATGCAAGAAAGCCAATTTAAACATGGCGTTTGCTATCATTATGACTTTAGTGTTTTATCATCCTTTTTATACTTATGCTATCAAATATAAACATGACCACAACGGGGAAGAATTAGTTTTTCTTTAAATCTAAACATGTATTCTACACTGAAAGAACTTTGCATCTGCACAGCAACTAGACACTTGTGCAGCAGAAAATAGCATGTGCTTTAAAGTCCAACAAATACTCAGAAATTCCATTTTAAGCTTTATTTTCTATGTCTTCCATCATAAAAAAAGGCCACAAGAACATATTAAAAACCCCAAAAGCATCATTTTCATCAGGGTGGTTATTTAAGTTTATTCCAAAGTTAAACCCTCAAAACTTAATAAACTAAAACAAATGAACCAAAACTACAAACCTATTATACCAGTAGATTTAAATTATTTGTGTTTTTTGTTTATTCTTTAAAGCCAAATAGCCATAATGGAGGTTTGAAAGAGCTACATTTGATTATGGAGCCTCAGGTTGCAGACCCCTGATTTAAACTAATAGATATAAATACATTTTTTTCTTCAGTTTTGTGCCCAGATGCTCAGAAGCTGTGGATCGGAGCGCAGAGAGCTGTCCACCATTCCCACCTCCAGCTCCCAAACAAATCCTATTTGCTCAGCCGGACATACGCTTGTTCAGGTTGGCATGTGTGCCCAGGGGCACAACAACTGCAGTAAACTCCACCCACATTTCCTTCCAATGTCAAATACTTCTGAGAGCGAGAAAAAAAAGTAAAGGGAGGGGATTATGTGTGAAGGGGGCGGTCAGACAGACCGGTGATGCGCCTTCTTTGTCAGCAGCAGAGCGCAAAGAAATGTGACAGAGTGCTGGAGGAGGTTTCCAAATCCATTTCCTGCTCTTGTCCGTCCATATCAGCCGCCGACGACGGATCTGCTGGTTCTTATTGTGTTCTATTATGTGGGGGGGGGGGGGGGGGGGGGGGGGCAGTTATGGTTGCTGGTGCACACATGCCTAAAAGTGATGCGTCTCCTTTGATCAGTTCCAGTGTGAGCCATATGAACAGCTCCACTGCCAGGCACACACAACAGTTTGGCCCCTTGCACTTTTTATAGCTCTGCTCAAGCTTCGAGTGCGTTTGTTCATGCTTGTATGTATGGTTTAAACATACTAAGTCATCTTGTATTTTTTTTTTTTTTTTTTTGCTCCGTATGACCTTTTTTTCTTCTCAGATACATTTGTAGACTCAGTGTAATAGGAGCTGCTGTTTGAGGTACAGCATTTATTAGTTCCTTATCTCAGCTAATTACCCATTTAATGGCCACATACTCACACTTCTGTTGGTGCGTAATTAGCAACTGGACAATTATGAATATGCATTTCCCACTGCTACATGGGAATATGAATATATTCATTCCCAATTTTCTCAGCTGATTTGTCACGCTTTTCATGATGCTGACCTAAAAGCTATTGATGGATTAATCAGCACAATCCTGGAATCAGTGTCTGCTCACTCGCTTGCTTGTCATTCTGTTCAGTGTATTTTGGCCCCTGAGTGGCAGTTGTAGCTACTTCAGGACTGTTCCTGCAGTGTTGTATGCACTCGTTCTGATTCTTCATTAGCAACAATTGATGTTTTTGGCCTGCAGACGACCTCAGGAGCCGGTCGAGCAGCAGCTGCGAGGTCTAATTCAGTCTTCTCTGGGTCTCTGCCAGCACGGAGCTATTATTGCTGCTGATTTCCAGATTTTTTTTTTGTTTTGTTTTGTTTTGCATGTCTGCACAGTTACAGTCTGATCTAGAATAATAAGGAGATAAACATTTCAGTTTTTGATTCATTGGTGGCTGCAGGACTGGACAGTTTGTTCCTGTTGCTCTTTGTTAGCAGAGCAACATGCTTTGTTGTTTTCTCCGTCCTCCGCAGAAAGGCTGCTTGGAGCGGTGTGTGTCACATCAGGTGCGTCAGGATGCCCAATGGCTACCAGTTGCTGAGTTGAGCTGTCCTGGCCAATCAGCTGTCGGCAGGCCGACCTTTTCGTTGTTGCCCTGACCCTGATGGGAGGTGAAGTGTGTGGCTGGTAGCAGCCAGTACTGGCACAGCAGGAAGAGGAGGAGGAGGCTGATAAGAACGTGGCTGTAGGGTGAGAAGTTTTCTTGGCCAGTCACTCCAGTACCCGTGGTCCTTCCTGCTCTTGAATTGTCTCCAAGTGCTTTCATGATAGCATCACTTGTCCGAGTGACTCAATGTTTCACATGCAATGAGAAACTTTTGTATCTTTTTACAGACTATGGGTGTATTTATGTGACTTTAGGGTCTATTATTTCCAGTTTATTGTGTCGTCAGCAACACACTGAAGAATAAACAGAAATCAGATGATATTGAAAATATAAAAAACATGCAGTAATGAATATTTTAGACATTAAAAAAAACTCCTCTGCCCTCCACTTTTTGCATGGATAGTCCTCAAAACAGCGCCTTTTAAAGTCAAGTGAAGGGGGTTAAAGTAATTATGCACATTCGGGTCTGCCACAACTCAGACACTGTGGATGTGTGTGTGTCGGTTGTGGCACGGGACGCAAAAATTCTGCCTTTAATTAAGCACATATGCATGGAACTGGGGAGTGTCCGTCACACACGCTCTTTCAACTGCCGCTGTATGCATGCAGACGTGAATGCACAAACACAAGCGATAGCGATGAAAGATTGTAATCAACGCGTTCTAGAAGAGGAAGCAACTTTTTTGTCTCTGCA
Organism: Adrianichthys oophorus; assembly: GCA_036245035.1. Lineage (NCBI taxonomy): Eukaryota > Metazoa > Chordata > Actinopteri > Beloniformes > Adrianichthyidae > Adrianichthys > Adrianichthys oophorus. Next base: position 19,810,875 of record BSAI01000207.1, read on the forward strand.
AGGGGATAAACGCCTGAAATGACTGGCTTTAAAGGGAGAGGAGAGTTTTGATGTTAACAGCATCTCACAAGCCCGAGCTAGCATTAGCATTGCATCAAAAATGGCGAGCAATATTGGAGCTATCCAGGCACACAGTTTAGAGCCAGATGCCAGCTCAGACGGAGAAAGTGAAGACATACATGGATTTATTTGTCTGAAAGTGGATTAATCAGAAATGAAGCGAAAAAGGGAGACTTTAGCCCGCGCATATCAGTTAGTGCATCACAAACCCAAGCTTTTGGCAAACATCTGGTTTTCTGTCCCTGATCCAACGCAATTCGAATAAAGAAATACTCAGAAACGCATTTTTAATTTTAAATAACTTTATACCCATCTTCCATTTTGAAAAAAAAAAAAAAATGCTACAAGAACATGTTAAAAACACCAGAATCACAGTTTTCAGAGTGGATCTTTTAAGTGTTACATCTTATTTGCTAATCTTGAGTGTTTGGCCACTAAGCTGGAGAAAGTTCAGTTTTCCTGACTCTATTTGATCTCCTGCAACAACAGGACTGATTGATGGGATCCATTTGCAAAGACTGAAGGAAGCCAGCGATGCTCAGGAACAAGCTTTTGATGTAAAATCTACCGTGTCAAGTTCTGAAGTAATCAGAGAACTGAAGGAGTCCAGATGCTAGGAGCAGCTGCAACTTCAAAATTATTGTAATAACTAAACTTAAGCAATCTCTTGACTTCAGGATTCCTTTGTTTTCTGCATCTTTTTTCATTTCTCTGCATTTGTTTAAAATCAAATGTCAGAAGTTTTTCCTACAGAAGAAAAGGGAAAAAAGAAACCTTTTACCACAACTATATGATACTTACTACTACATGTTTTATTTTTAGTGCTTCATGCTGTCGCACAGCGACATTTTCTTTCCGTTTCCCTGTTACTAATTAAAGATGTTCTTCAATTGCTCTCCAACTCCCCTCCTTTCTTTTTTGTGTCTTGACCTCTTCTCTGCAGCAGCGGCTGCCTCATTTGTCATTAGAGGATTGCCCCATTATTTCATTTCTTGTGATAAAATGACAAAAGATTACTCACGAGAAATACTAAATACAGAGCTGGACCGATGGGATCTCCCCTCATATGTAACGCAGCTGCGCTGCGCCCCGAGGCCTCATATTTCCTATTTCTCTCTCTATTATATATATCCGGCAGTGTTGTAGATATAAGGAATTGTGTGTTTTCTTACGTGCTGCTTTTTGTGTGCTTTGATCTGATCGGACACCAGAAGCTGATCATCTTTTTTAAGCTGGGAGAAAACGAGAAAATTGTAGCCGCGGAGCGGACCGACCCTCACAGGAAAGCAGCTTATTTTACGCAAACGAAACATTCAACAATCACATGGCTAAAGAGGCCTCACTGGAAATTCAAAAAAAACATTTTTAAAGACAAAAATTGGATATAAAAAGTAAACACAAACCACTCCATATCTGTATCTAAGATGATTCATATTTTATTTCAAAACAGCTCCTGCTTTGGTCCCATTTTTCAGAGGTGGATAATAGAAAATGTAAAGATATGGCTGGTGAAATATGAGTCGGTTTGGGTAGGTAAGAATGAGAAAAGATTAGCTTGAGATTAGAATAAGAGAGATGGAGGAGGGCGGCGAGTCCTGCTGTGTGTGAGTAATTTTGTCGGTTTGGGAGTGTGTGTGTGGGGGAGAAGAATGATCGTACACGCTCCCTCTCTACTTTGTTTTCCACCCGTGCCCACATCGGTACGGACATCTCAGCCCGACCCGCTCAACTGCACTTACACCCATGTGTGTGCGTGGTTACACTCGGTGCGTGCTTGAAATACGCACATTCGTACACCAAGACACCGAATGTAACATTGACTGCGTGCTGACTGTCATGCCAGCCACACCGGCACTGTTGTTTTTACATATTCATTTGCCTGTTTGTATCAGACGACTCACCTGGAGTGAAGCTCCTGCTGTTGTTTATACAGCCAAGCATCTCTTTCCACTCTCGTGCAGCTGTCCTTCGGTGGTTTCGGAGGCTGAAAAAGTGCCACCATGTCACCACGTGCACCACTTCAAATTAAAATGTTTGCAGCTGTCTTTTTGTTGTAGGATTCAATTTTGGTTTTCTTCATTTGCCAAACATCTGTTATGCCCTATTAGAAAAATGTAGTTCTCCTAAAGTCTTGCTTGACTTATATGTAGACTAAAAGTTTCCAAAGTATTGGAAATTTTAATTTTTTAAAAAATTATTATTTAAAAAATACTTTCCTGCAGTATCAGTGTAAGTACTCTAACTCTAACAATTCTTTGATGTGGTAAGCTTTTAGGGTTAAAGGATTTTTCTCTTGGTTTAGAACAGGTTCATGTCACATTAGGAAACAGTGAAAAAGAAAAAAAAGAAATCTCTTGTCCTAAAGTCTCTCTCCAACTATATGTATTTTCCATTGTAAAAGTGTTCCCAGTAGTCTTTTAGTTATAATAATGCAGTTGTTTGCCAAAATAAAAAAAGGCTGTGTTATCTTTGAGGAATTTTCTGCAGAGCAACTGGAGCTCATTAAATATTTGCCTCTGAGTTGTGCCGTGGAAGTTAGCCTCAGCTAATTTCCCATAAGCCCTTTCTTTAATCTGTCTCTCACTAGCTTAAAACACCAAGAAAAGTGCGACAAGAACATGTCAAAAACATTGAGAACACGATTTTCATTGGAGTGGGTCTTAAATGTCTACTGATCAGATGACATGTGTAAAGCTGCAGTCTAGTTAGCTTATCAATAAAAGAACATAAAAATCTGAATATCATAATTTTTGTACATAAAGAGCTGTAAACATAGATTTCTTTCTTATTTTTAAAAAAATTCTGGCTCTCTAAGACTTTTTCATGGCGCTTGCTCTGATGGCATCTGCTTTTCTTAAGACGAGAGCCCAGCAATTCACCGTGACTGAGGCGTTTGGTTCATCTTACTTGAAGTTCATCTGCGTTTGTGCTGCTTCACTCCTGACACGGGATAATATTGATGTTGCCATGGCATGCCCTTGTTTTGTTTTGGACATTAGTAAACCAAACATTTGGATAAGGACTGATGAATAACACTTTTTGACAGACAACGCTTGTTGTTGGTGGACATGGCTGGCAGAGACAGAGTGTGTTTGTTCAAGTTTGAGATCATAAGTTACTTAAAGCATAAGCGGAAGATGGTGAGTCTGTCTTCTCTCTGTTTTGCTCCTGTTTATGAAGCTATTTGGAGTACTTATCCTTTTGAAGATACTTGGAAAAGATTGTAGCTCTTTTGCGACTATTTGGGTTTAAATAAAGCTTTAGTTTGTGGTTTACAATTTTTTGATGGAAGATAAAATTTCAACTATGCCAATGTTTCATCAGTCATAAATCAAAGTAGCTAAAATCCTAACATTACAACTGTCTGTTCATGATACAGGCAGCATTTCCAATTGTTCTTAAGTGTACAAGTGGTTAATCAATGTGCACCCTAAAAAGACACATTGTACAAACATCTGTAAAATATTCCACCTTCACATCTGCTAGAGTCCCTTACAGTTGACGTGAGGCACATGATTACACAAAATGTTCTTCCTTCACTTCCCATCATGCCAGACCCGAAACTTGTCCTTTACAGTTTAAAGTACCACTCCAACTATGTATATTTTTTTGTGGTAAAATTATTCCCACTGGTCATTTATTTATGATTTTGCATATTTTCGCAAAACTCTAAAACCCTCTGTCAATTTTTGAAGACATATTTTCTGCAGAGCATCAAAAAGCAAGTAGAAATTTGCCTTTAGGTTATGGGCGGGACTGTTGATGCAGAAATAAGCCTATGTTGATATCCCAGCATCCCTTTGTTTACACTATCTCCCAATAGCTTACAGATTCTCACAAGACCAAGCTAACAATAGATAGCAACAACAAGCATTGTTGGGTCTATGCAGTCGTACAGTTTTAAGCCAGATGACAGCTCAGGCGAAGAAAATGAAGACGTCAGTGGATCTATTTGCTAAGATATATTATTTAAGTACAGGATTTATAATTAGATTGGAGAAGGGAGACTTTGGTCCATCCATGGCAGTTGCTGCGTCACAAACCCGAGCTTTTTCAAACTGTGAGTTTTCATGCTCCTGATCTATCTTGATTTGAATAAAGAAATACTTAGAGACACTTTTAATCTTTATTGTATAGATGTCCTCCATTATGAGAAAAATGTTACAGAAACATGTTAAAAACACCAAGAACCCCAATCTTCATCTTCATCTCTCCTTTATTTAAAGGGAAATTTTTATTTTTAGGGCTGGGTTTTAAAACAATATCAATTGTTCAAAGTCTAATCAATGTTTACTAAAAGAAAAATTAATTCAAATCTATTATTAATATTTTTATGAGATCCTCCTTAATTCAGTTTTAATTGCTAGTTTTTTGTAACTAAGTAGAATTTATTTTTAAAATCAGGAAAACAAATTGATCCTGCGACATACCGGTCAAAGGTGTACCTTGCCTTTGTCCAGCAGTTGCCAGTATAGGCTTTGGCAGCCCTGTGACCCTCAAGGAGATACATTGGGCAATACATTGATATTTAATAAAACTGAACAGTTGATTGAATTCTGAACTTGTTAATCAAGTCAATTTAGTATTTTGGGAGAGATTTTGCGACTTTCTTCTACTTTGTGTCAACTGATGTTGGGGTTTAAAGCTGCATCATGCTGTGCTTCTTGACAGATTGAGAAAGAGCACAGCGTTCTGTGAACTTCCATCCAGATGTTGCAGACATGTTTATTTGGTTTTTACATTTGAGTTAAAGTAAGATAAAATAAGAAACAGTATCTAGTTAAAGATGCGAATCTTGTAATCTGTTTCATAATGAAGAATTATTTCTCTCCTGTACCATTTGATATTTCACTGTGTCTACAAATTAGCAGAGTTTCCATATTTTAAGGCAGCGCTGTAAACAGGGTCACTTCCTTCACGCTTTTTTTTTTTCGTTTCACACAGACTGTCAATTACACAGTGGCAGTGCAGATGCAGTGGAGCTGAGCGGCTGACTGGCTTGTTTCTCCGAAACCTCTGAAATGTGATTTACATCGAGAGCTGGTTGTACTAAGCCTGTCCCACAGTATGCATATTTTCCCATTGTTTGTGACAGTTGGTTGTACCTGCGACGGGGGGGGAAGAGTGCCTAGAAGGCAGTCGACTTTGCATTTCAGTGGCTGAGCTCAGGGTCAGGAGCACATCTGGTTTACTGGGAGGTTTGGTGCATCGCATGTCATTTCTGTGTTTCACACTCATACTCACATACACACATACACACACACACACACACACACACACACACACACACACACACACACAAACCCACTTGTTGCTGTGCAGCCAGAGTTAAAGCAGCTGCGGCAGCCGGGGTGCACAAACAGCAGAGCCGGCACACCAGTGCGCTTCCCAGACAAACAAACAAACACACCTGCTGCTCCCGGCAAGTTGCTCTGACAATCAGCCAGAGGAGGGAAGGCAAACAAAACAAACAGTTTAATTTACATGACAGTAACCTGCTGTATATTAGCATGCCATGGCAATGATGGAGCGAAGCTCTGCTGGAAGCAGCAAGTAATGAAAAGTGATGGTCCTATAAGCAAGGCACTGTAAGTACAGGAGGTTCAAGCAGTCAGTGCTAATAGCATGTGCTACACACTTCCCAGACACTTCTCATACTGTGTTGAGACAAGCAGGAAAAAAAAAGACTGCTCCTCCCAAAGTAACAAATTCTTTGGAGGAGCAGAATAAAAGTAAGCAGTTTAAGAGTGGAGGGAAGTAATCCAACAATAAGCAACGTTTTTTTTTTTTTTTTTACAAAAACTTTCTATCTCTAAACAGTAACAAAAATGTTACAATTCTTTGAACAAAACAATTCAAGTGCAGCTTTAATAAGCAATTAACTCCAAGAGGGCAAACAGCCTTTTTTGGGCCCCCTTTAATTGGTCAGTGTGGTGTTAGGAGTTTTGCAGTTTTACATTGTGAGCCGTTTCTGCAAACGTTTTGTTGTGCGCGCATGTACAATTCAGGCTGTCGGTGTGCACATGTTCCGTGCATGTTCTTCTTAGATAATAGCGCACTCTCATTGTGTCATGTAGTTGTGGTAATGTTGTTTTTACATGTGTTATTTTGTGTGTGTGTGTGTGTGTGTGTTCTGGCTCCAGTGGTCTGCACCTCATGTAAAGAGATAGCATCTTTCCACAACAGATCAATACGGGAATGTTTCTAGAATACCTGCCCGTGTCTCTGATTTAACCAGCTGTGTGTGTGTGTGCACATGTGAGGAATACTGAGACTGACAAGCTCACTTATGATTTAGTTGTTCGGTTGAACTTTTCTGCTATTATCAAACCCATTGACACATTATCAAGCTGGAAAGAGGCACGGAGCTAGAATAAGAAATGGATTTGTCTTTTCTGTTTGTTTATTGAGCTGAAAAATACCTTCATGATACCACACAAAATAACAGCTTATTCTATCCTTTAAAATCTGACTAAAAATATGCCATCTTCTGGTGGTCAAATATACATATTTTAGGGCTGGATTACAAAATAAATTACAAAATTATCACAATCTTCAGTTAGAAGATGTAATCTGTTAATAATTTTATTGAATCGTTTTTCTTTGACTCTGGTAACTTTAAGTGCTTTTTTTTCTGGCAAAAGATTTCTGTTGCTTTTAATATTTTTACAAATAAAAGTTCCACTGTAGTTATCAATTAAGTAAATAAACTTTATAGCTAAACAAAGTTGGCTGTGGAATGGAAATTGATAAATATATATATATATATATATATATATATATATATATATATATATATATATATTTGATTTGATTGATTGATTTCAAGCAATACAAATAATTGAATACTGCAATTATCATAAGTAGACAAATTTGCAGTTATGCATACAGTACACAAACATCTCACATTTGATTTGAGCAGGAAGTAACACATTTATTAATTTGTTTCTTTGTAGTCCCACCCCTGTTAATTTTTTTCATATATAGTGTATACTTTTCATATTTTGGTTATTATCAAATTAAGTGGGGATTATTTATCAAGTAACTATATCGAGTAATCTAAGTAATATAAGATCTATAGAGATTAAATATGCAGCCCTATTCACGTTTCTTTCTGCAGCCCATGTTAAGAGAAAGGGCAACAATTTTTCTTAGAATGAATAACATATCTCTGCAGTTAGTGTGTCAAAAAGTATGTGGAATGACTGTTGCGCTGCACCAACAATTTTAGTCCAAAATCATGTGTTTTACCTTAAAGTCCCGCTCTGATCCTTTTTTGTCTTTTTTAAAAGTGATTCCAGTTGTCTTTTAATTATAATCATGCAATTTTTAGAAAAAAAAAAAATTGGAGGTATCCAACCATACACTTTTGAGCCTAGTACCAGCTCGGACGAGGAAAATGAAAACTTGCATGCTCTTTTTGTCTGCAAGTGGATACGTTGGATTGGAACAGAGCAGGGAGCTTGTGGCCTGCCGATTGTAGTTAGTAATAACTAAAAGCTTTTTCCAACTGCATTTTATTCATCTGCTCTTGATTCACAGTTATTTGAATAAGAAATACTCAGAAATTCAATTTGAATCTTAATTTTCTTTTTGTATATCCTCCATCGTAGGAAAAATGCTATAAGAACAAGAAGCTAAAAACACCACAAACACAATTTTCATTGGGGTGGGTCTTTTTATAGAAAAACCTTTAGCAATGCTGGTCACATTTTAATTTTTTTTAAGGCAAAATATACAGTGAGGCAAAAAAAGAGCTTGGACCACCATTTTTCAAGGTTACTGTTATGATACACTAAGGCGTCATGGTTTGAAATCACGCATGGCATCCCCTAATTAAACCAGCACATGTTTAGGCCTTTCTTAAGTTTACCAATGATCATTTGGATGATCCAGAGGTGCCATGGGAGAAAGTCATGTGGTCAAATGAGACCTAAGCAAAACTTTTTGGTCTTAATTCCACTCACTGTGTTGGAGGAAGAAGAATGATGAATAATCCCAAGAACACCATCCCTACTGTGAAGCATGGATGTGGCATCATCATGCTTTGAGGGTGTTTTACTGCACATTGAAAAAGACAACTGCACTGTATTAAGGAGAGGATGACCGGGGCCATGTATTGTGAGATTTTGGGGAACAACCTCCTTCTCTCAGTTAAGCATTGAAGATTGGTCGTGGCTGGGTCCTACAACTTAACAATGACCTGAAGCACACAGCCAGGAAAATCAAAGGAGTGGCTCCGTAAGAAGCATATCAAGGTTCTGGAGTGGCCTAGCCAGTCTCCAGACCTAAACCCATAGAAAATCTTTGGAGGGAGCTCAAACTCTGTGTTTCTCTGCAAACAGTCCAGAAACCTGACTGATCTAGAGAAGATCTGTGAGGAGGAGTGCACCTAAATCCTTCCTGCAGTGTGTGCAGACCTGGTGAAAAACTGCAGGACATGTTTAACCTGTGTAATCGCAAACAAATGCTACTATACCAAATATTAACATCGATTTTCTCAGATGTTCAAATACTTATTTACAGCAGTAGCATAGAGAAAAACTATTTCAAAAATAATGCAATGCAATGTGATTTCCAGATTTCTAAATTTTTTTAGATTATGTCTCTCACAGTGGACATGCACCTAAGATGAACATTTCAGACCCCTCCATGATTTCTAAGTGGGAGAACTTATACTTATTTGCCTGTCTTTAGCATCATTCAAAAGAATATATGCATAAAAACAGTAAGGTTGTCTCAAATCCTTTGTCCTTTACGTGGCACAGTCAGAACAAAACTCCCCAGAGAGACATGCACAGTGTGTTACTGTGTTCACTTCCTCCTTGTCTCCTTTTTGACTGTTTACTTTTTCCTGATAAGAGCATTCAGCCATGCTGTCTGCACACATATTTTGTATGTCTTACTGAGGTAGGTCACACACAGTTCAAGGTTACTCTCCAGTCTGGCTCTCAGATAATTGTCGATAAAATTGATCTTAGCATCTATTTTTCTCTTCTTTTTACTTTGCCTATACTTTTTCATCCTCCTCCCTTCTTCCAGACACTTCCCTTCACTCCCTCACTCCACTCTCTCTGCCAGTGTCCTTCTCTTTTCATCTCAAGCCAGATAAGTCAGCTCGGACTGCCAAGAGCAACGAGT